>RWGZ01001000.1:0-303793 GCA_009725065.1 Utricularia reniformis | reverse complement strand
TCAAAAAGTGGATAGTTGGGATCTGTCTCTAGCGGGGGTTCGTCCAGTTCGGGGATCTCACAGAAGTTGCCGTCCTTGGTCAGCGGGTCAAGTGTCTCCCAACGTTCGTCTTCGGGATCCAGACCAAACTTATTAACTATTTGGTCTTTCATGTTGTCCATGTATTGGGAGACGTTCGGCCCAAAGACATTTGCCGCTAGAGCAAACATCAATGGCGATCGGACAAAACCCAATAGGGCTTCCCGAACCGCGCTTTCCGTTGACCCTTGGACTCTGGCCAAATCTTCTTTGAGCGCTTCCCGCTCTTCTTTCAGGGCCATCTTCTCATCTTGGGATTGCAGAAAGAGCCTGTTGCTCTCGTCAGACAGCTCTTGTATCTGACGCTCCAGCTCCAAAACTCGGGCCGTGGCGGAGTTTGCTGCTGCTTGGGCCTCCCCCGCCTTTGAGGCAGCCAAGGACAGCTCTGTGCCCGCTCCAAGCAGCTCCCCGTTCAAACGGTCCCGATCGGCTCGGACCGCCTCCAGGTCTTTTTGCTTGATCTCAACTTGCCGTCGAGCTAGGGCAAGTTGGCTCTCCAACTCTTCAGTGGCCGAAGAGGCGCTTCGGCTGAGTTGGACGGCAGAGGCCAGATCAAGGACCCTTCTATGAGACTGCAACAACCGAGCGGGATTAAAACATGTACCCGATCATGGACTTAAGATAAAATCAACTTACCACAGCTTGGGATTCCAGATAGGCGGACACCAAGCTGGGGATGGAGCCATCAATACCGGGCGGGTTTTTCTTTCCCAAAAGCCGGTATTCCTCAAGCATGGCATCCTTCCATGATGGGGGAACCCTCTTCGGTCCCCGGGCCTTGAAGACAGAGGTCACCATCTCCTGGATCGCCCCGCGAATGGCCTCTGGATCGGACGAGGACGGAGCCGGTTTATCTCCGATGGTGACCCCTTTTGTGGGGATCGGGGCTGCGGGCCTGCTGACAGTTGACCGCAGCCTTTTGTACTGCTTCGGGGCCTCCTTGGGGCCCCGCTTGCTTGTTGACGCAGAAGCCGATGGTCTCTGCGCCTTATCCCCTAAACTGGATGAGGGGCGGACATCCTCCACCTGAATCGACCCCTGCAGCAATAACCGCACGACGTTAAGATCCAGGGGGGAATTATTCCCGATCCTATACATGGCAGGAAGGCCTAAGAATCGTATCCTCTTAGATATAACCTCGTCCACCTCATCCATGGATCGGGGCTCGGGTACGTGGCTGCTGGAACTTCCTGACGACCTTGATGGCCCGATTGCCACGCGAGGTTTGGACTTTGTGGCCTGCATATGGGCCTCCCTTTTGGCTTTTGACGCAGCAGCCACAACAGCTAATCGGTTCGCAGACATGGTGTCAGTAGAATCTGCAAAAAGAAAATAATGAGGATCAAGAAGTATGAATTGGAAAGGGCCAAGTCGTACCCGAGTCTTCTGACTCAGACGAGTCAGAGCTGGAGGAAAAACCCTTCGGGGCAGGGGCCCCTTTCCTTCCTGCTACCCCGATCTCTATTAGCTTCTTCTCCCGAAGGATGTCAATTCTCTTCAGACGCCGTTCGGGAGGAGGAAGCATTGCCAAAGTATCGGCAATATCGGGGTGGGAAGGATTGAACCGGGTTCGGTCCAACTTCCCAATGTTCGGGTGCGTTGTTATGAAGGTAACTTTCAGCAAGTCCTCCCTCGGGATGTCTATCCAGACATAGCAAGATTCTCATTCATGTAGGGAATCTTCCTTGTCAACGATAACAAAATCCTTCGTTCGGGTAGCTATGTAATATAGCTTGCGACCCCCTAACAACCTTCGGCCCACGAACAGATTGAAAAAATGCCTGAGGGTTGGTTCTACCCTCTGTTTATGGCAATAAAAAATGAAGGCGACAATGTACACATAACTGCCCGGGAAAAGAGCAAAAGTCGGGCAGTGGATTTCCCTAAGAACGGCTGCGACGAAAGGGTGCAGGGGAAACCGTAGGCCCGATCTGAGGGAAGCGTAACTAACGGGAATGGCGCTAGCCGGAACGTTCATCTCAGCGGGAAGGAAGCACGGAACGTCTTCCTTCCCCCTCCAGATGGGGTAATGGGATGGAATGGAAAATTTAGTCCTGAAAGCCTCAAGGTCCATGGAGTTAATGTCGGGATATCTAGACCTCCGGGGTGCCATGGAGGATTACCTTGAAGATTGAAATGAAATCTGGAGATGAGCAGCGTTTTGAGCGAGAATCGCCGGAGATTTCAAAGTCTGGGCAGTTGATTGCGGATGGTGATAATGGCTGCACAAAGGAAAAATCCTGACTTTTATATCGCGTACTGCCCAATCATAGGATGACACGTCATCTCTGCAGGCGGATGCTGTCTGACAGTCTGCCCCCCTTTGGAATATGAAAATGCGTTAAATGTTGCAGAGCTTAAAATTACGCCCCTGCCATTCTACTATTCTGGATTTCAAATTCAAAAATTCACTTCAGGAAATCTCTAAGTGCTGGATCGGTCCACGGGGACGCCATTACGATCGGTTCGGGTACAAGTTTCTGAAGTTGTGATCGGGCACGATGGCGCAAACGATCTCGATTATTGATCGAACCCCGGTCACCACCAAGGTGGCCACGGAGTCCGAGGGGCTAGTGATTAGATCATTGGAACCCGATACCCCGAACAGGATCAGGGCCGGCTTGGGTCATGGCGGCCCAGGCAAGTGAGCCAAACTTGGAGGCCCAGGTCAGCAGAGGGCTTGTTTGTATAGCTTGACCCGATCGGTCACAGTTAGCGATCGGTCCCGAGCCGTGGGGCCCAGCTCCCCACATACGCCCAGACCGATCGGTCCGTTTTTTGCAGGCGCTGCTTCGGGCCATCCTTATGCATCATACGCGACAAAAACCCGCGATAGACTGGCCAGTAGCGTGGCTTGGCAATAGATGTAAGCCGCTAGAAGCCAAAGAGTAGCCGGCTGACAGCGCCGAAAGGACCGGCGCCATGCAGCTAAAGGGCTATTTCCGGCGGCTGTTTCGCCTGACGTTAGCCGACCTAGTAGCAAAGGACAGGCGCAAAAGGACACTCTACTGTACATGGTACAGTGGCAGTATAAAGAGGACACAGAGGGAAGGAGAAAAGGGGATTCATTCTCGGTTTTCAATCTGGTTTTCTCCTGGAAGCTTAAGCTTGGTATAGAACTCTCGATTTATTTTTCGATTGTCTTCCCTCTCCTTGTTGTTGATCATAACATGTATTGTACAATGGCTAATTTGATTAAAGAACAGGCTGAGGGCGTTTCTTTTAGCCCTTAGCCAAGTGGTTTTTTCCTCGATTCCGAGGTTTTCCACTCTAAAAACCTGTTTGCCTTCTTTGCCTTAGAATCATCAACCTTCTCCACACTTAAATAAATAACAACCGAGTTCGTCTTGCAACGAACCGGTCGACTGTTGACACCCCCGGTTTTCANGGACGAGCACGAATCGGGGTCTAGTCGATTTTAAGACACTGTGAGCTTAGTTTCAATTTGAAAGTTCAAGTAAACATTAAAGAGATTAACTATAGCAACAATTTCATTATAAAACTATGATGAAGTTAACATCCCGAAGTTTTCATATCGATCGTGTATTGGTTTAGATTATTTTGAAAAGTTTTTATAAGTTTTAGAAGATTATGTTATATTATAAGGGTGTGTTTGTTTTAAAGTATTGAGAAAATTAGAATATTTAAATTATAGTTAACGACACAAAGTTTAGAAATTGTGTACTTAAGAATGAAATTTCAAAACTATTCAAAAATTATTCTCAAATGAATTGTAGTAGTTTTCGTTTTTTTTGTGCGAATAATTTTGATAATTTATATGTTATTTTTAAAATTTTAAAAATTGAATATATAGTTATTATATATTTTTAATGTTATGTCAGATACAAACTAGAGATAAATTTAAAATATTATAATTAAATATAAATATTTTTAGAATTTTAAAGGCAAAAAATATAATTATTAAATTTTGAATATATGATATTTAAAAATTTAAAAATTGTGTAATCAACACATTATATTAAGAGGGTTTTGAATGTAATTTATAATTTTCTTGGAAATCGTCTTTAAAATAATTTAAAATTTTGGAGATGACAAACAATACTCTTAAGGTATTCTATAAGATTAATATTTGTATCCTACGTAATCCATCTTTTGATTTGATAATAAGAATTAAATTATCAAATTTATAATAAGAATTAAGTTAAGACACAAAAATCGATCCCAAGCTCCGGGTAGCTCTATTAATGGGCGGAAGGTAGTTTTGGTCCCCAAAGTTTGAAATTTTTGGCAATTTTGATCCCCAAACTTTCTAATTTTGGCAAAACCAGCCCCCAAAGTTTCATGTACGCAAAACCGGTCCCCANTCCTGGAAGCTTAAGCTTGGTATAGAACTCTCGATTTATTTTCGATTGTCTTCCCTCTCCTTGTTGTTGATCATAACATGTATTGTACAATGGCTAATTTGATTAAAGAACAGGCTGAGGGCGTTTCTTTTAGCCCTTAGCCAAGTGGTTTTTTCCTCGATTCCGAGGTTTTCCACTCTAAAAACCTGTTTGCCTTCTTTGCCTTAGAATCATCAACCTTCTCCACACTTAAATAAATAACAACCGAGTTCGTCTTGCAACGAACCGGTCAACTGTTGACACCCCCGGTTTTCAAACCACAACAGTTTATATTTGACCCTTACGTCCGATATTTTTTTAAGTTTATATACGAAGTAAAATTACCATGAAATATAATAACAAAACATTGTAAGACAAATTAGTATTTTAACAAGCGAATGATACATATTTCTCTGGTACATATTTCTTCGAGTCAATTCTGAAACTCTTTAATATGTTCGGGAGCTAAATATCAAATCAGTAAACAAAATTTGTCAATTTCAACATGTGGAAAAAACGAGATCAATTACGCAAAAACTCAAAAAAATATCTGACGTGAGGGTCAAATATAAACGGTTTTGAAACTTTGGGGGCCAACCATACAATTTTTAAACTTTGAGAGCATGGAGTTTACAAATTTAAAAAGTTTGAGGATCAACCACACATTTTGTAAACTTTAGGTGCTTTGTACGTAATTTTGAAACTATAAGAGCATTGTCTTTACACTATTTCAAATATCGGGGGCCAATGACAAACATCACTCATTAAATTTATTAAAACTATGATAGTTTCTGAACTAAATATATCATTTTCTCATATAAAAACTTTGATATTGAGTGAAATTAGTATATGTCACATTTAGCAGAAAATTCAATGGATATTAATTTTCCTATAGTATACTTATGAAGAATAAATTTAAATTCAGTGAATTTTAAATTTTTTTGAAATTATTGCAAATTTCAGATTATGGAAAGAATTCGAAATTCGTAGTTAATTTATATCTGCAACGTTTAAAATGGCAGTTTCCATGTAATTGCTTCATTTTTCCTTTGAAAAATTCCAATCTTCTCTCACTTTTTCTCCGCCGCTACTTCGCCGGCGATGAGCGTCGCTCCCAAATCCTTTACGTTGAAGATGAAATATCTGGCTTCATGCTTTTACACTTGCCGTATTCCTTCTGGTAATTAATTCTTCTCATTTTCCTTATTCTGATTCGATCATTATAATCATTACACTTCGTTTCTTAGACGAGCCTGAAATTTCCAAATCGGAGAATCCAGTTGACGGAGGAGACGGTGGTGATGAGGAAGAACACGGCGGTCGCCGTGAACGTGAGCCTTCATTATCGGAGAAGGATTACATCGTATTCTGTTTCAGAGAAGATGGGGTCATTGACGTTGTAAATGAACGCGAAGAATACGACGCCGGAGAAGCGAATTCCTCCGGTAATCAACTTCACTGTAGACTTTCTTCCGACGAGTGTCGTAATCCGGCGGTGGATTCCGTCGCCGGCGATGAGAAAGAAAACCCATCAGAGATAAAGATCTGTACACTAAAAAACTCCAGAAAACGTAACAAAATTATGGAAAAACGAAGAATCAAATGGCCTTCAGATGAAGAAATCAAAGAAATGGAACAGCAAAATGGGATTAAAATGGAGCCTTTTGATTCATGTGACTCAAATATATCAGATACAAGCACAAATTCCTTTGCTTTTCCTATGTAAGTCTTTTTCTTAACTTGAGATTCTTTCAAAAACTTCATTTTTTATATGATTTTTCGCTTCGATGCAGATTCGGGACCGATTGGACCGGTAGCCCTGATAACATGCCCTTATCGGACGAGCACGAATCGGGGTCTAGTCGATTTTAAGACACTGTGAGCTTAGTTTCAATTTGAAAGTTCAAGTAAACATTAAAGAGATTAACTATAGCAACAATTTCATTATAAAACTATGATGAAGTTAACATACCGAAGTTTTCATATCGATCGTGTATTGGTTTAGATTATTTTGAAAAGTTTTTATAAGTTTTAGAAGATTATGTTATATTATAAGGGTGTGTTTGTTTTAAAGTATTGAGAAAATTAGAATATTTAAATTATAGTTAACGACCCAAAGTTTAGAAATTCTGCACTTAACAATGAAATTTCAAAACTGTTAAAAAATTATTCTCAAATGAATCGTAGTAGTTTTCATTTTTTTTATGCGAATAATTTTGATAATTTATATGTTATTTTAAAATTTTCAAAATTGAATATATAGTTATTATATATTTTTAAGATTATGTCAGATACAAACTAGAGATAAATTTAAAATATTATAATTAAATATAAATATTTTTAGAATTTAAAGGCAAAAAATATAATTCTTAAATTTTGAATATATGATATTTAAAAATTGTGTATTCAATAACACATTATATTAACGGGGTTTAGAATGTAATTTACAATTTTCTTGGATATTGTCTTTAAAATAATTTAAAATTTGGGAGATGACAAACAATACTCTTAAGGTATTCTATAAGATTAATATTTGTATCCTACGTAATCCATCTTTTGATTTGATATATAAATTTATAATAAGAATTAAGTTAAGACACAAAAATCGATCCCAAGCTCCGGGTAGCTCTATTAATGATTCTAATTAATTACAATTTGCGCATAAAATTTACTATGCCTTTGTTTGTCACCCCGTTATTTTCACAAATTCCGTGTAAACCCTAAAATTCCACAAACCTGAAACCGCCAACAGTTCCCGCCAAAACGCCGCAAATGAAACCTTCATTTCTGTGGGACGCGAAAGAGGAAGAGCAATGAAGATACGAACGATCAAGCTCAGAGAGGCTCACAAGAATGGCGATGATGTCGAGGTCAGTTTGGCCTCAATTTTATGGGATGCATCCGGCGAACACATCGTTACTGCGTTTTCCGGCGGCAATTCAATATGCATTCACGACGCTGTTGTACTGTCGAATCCGCCAAAAACTCTTCGAAATCATCGCGAGGGAGTTACGGCTTTGGCCTTAAGCCCTAATTCTACATGTCTTGCCTCTGGATCCATTGACAACTCAGTCAAGCTGTATAAATTCCCAGGTATTATTGTTTTCTGATAATTTTTATGAGCAATTGGAATTTTGCATTTTCTTTTGTTTTTGGATGTAGGCGGAGAATTCGAGACTAATATTACACGATTCACGTTACCAATTCGTGCGGTTGCTTTTAATAAATCGGGAACTATTTTGGCCGCTGCTGGTGATGATGAAGGGATTAAGCTTGTTAATACAATTGATGGAACAATTGCAAGAGTTCTTAAAGGGCATAAGGGATCTGTCACAAGCTTAGCTTTTGATCCTAAAAATGAGTACTTAGTTTCACTTGATTCGATTGGAAATGCTATTTTCTGGGAACTTCAGTCTGGATTTACTCTTCATGTTCTTAATGGCATTGCACCAAAACATGGTTCTAAATTTGAAGTTCTAAATGTACTTACTTGGAGTCCTGATGGAGAAATGGTAGCAATTCCAGGTCTGAGAAATGATGTTGTAATGTATGATAGAGATACAGCTGAAAAGCTTTTTTCACTACGAGGCGATCATGTGGAGCCGATTTGCTTCTTGTGTTGGTCTCCTAATGGGAAGTACATGGCTACATCTGATGTAGATGGACAGATTCTTGTTTGGGATGTTGCGAAGAAGATGGACATTGAAAGACAAAAATTCACTGAACACATATCTTGTATGGCTTGGAAGCCAAATGGAAATGCCCTTGCAGTTACTGATATCACAGGAAAGTACGGTATCTGGGAATCAGTGGTTCCGGTAACAATGAAGTCACCAACCGAAGGTATTCCATCCTTGTATTTGAAGTCCGGAAATGGCTTGCTCTTGTTCGATGAAGAAGAAGAACCTGATCCAATGGTAAATACCAGTGACAGCAATGATGATAGCCTTGGTGAACATGAAATCCCTAGAAGAAAACGATTACGCAAGAATTCTGCGGTTTCTGATGATTGGGACGAAGATAATAGAGATGAGCTGGGCATTGATACTCAAGATCAATCTCAGAAAAGAGCCAAACACATCCATAACAAGAAAAAAACTAGTGTACCCAAGAATATGATAGTTACTTCTTCAGGAGCTAAAATGCAAGAACCTTTTCAGCCTGGATCTACTCCTGCACAGCCAGGAAAGAGGCATTTCTTGTGCTACAATATGATCGGATCAGTAACAGCAATGGAGCACGAAGTTTATTCACATATAGAGGTATTATATATGATTATCATACTGCTTCATCTGTGTACTAGAATGACCATGTTGGCTTAACTGATTTTTGACTGCAGATAGAGTTTCATGATACCAGCACTTGTTCGCGTATTCCTGCGATCACAGACTATTTTGGTTTCACAATGGCATCTATAAATGATAACGGATGCGCATTCGCTAATCCCTCAAAGGGCGAGAAGCAAATGAGTACACTCACTTACCGTCCATTCCGAAGTTGGGCGAATAACAGTGAGGTTAGCTGTCTCTTTGAAAAACCCCTCTATTTCATGAGATATTAGAAAGGAATATATGAAGTTAGCTTCATTTAAAACTGCTGATATATCATGCAAATGTAGTGGTCAATGCGATTCGAAGGTGAAGAAGTTAGAGCAGTTTCTGTGGGGAATGGCTGGGTTGCTGCTGCCACAAACCTTAATTTTCTCCGTATCTTCACAGAGGGGGGTTTGCAGGTTGGTATTCCTTCTTGAGAATGCCTCTTGAGTGTCAAATTATTTAACACCATGATTGTTGAAGAGTCTTATTCGTATATTTCATTCCAGAAACACATACTCTCTCTCGATGGGCCTGTCGTTACCACAGCTGGCTACAAAGATGAATTAGCAATTGTGACACACATTTCCTCTACCTTGCCAACAGATGAGCAGGTAAAATATTCAGTACATGAATGAATCTTCACAATACTCCTTAAAGACAAAACTTTGCTTTTGCACTGTGAAACATGCTAATCAAGTTTTTGTGTTTTTTTTGAATGGAGATAAGATATTATAAATTGTTATTCCCTGGTCAGAAGAGATTACATGCCAAGAACTAAGACAATCGCATTCGATGGCGCTTGAAGCCATTTATACAAATTTAGCCTACTGATTCTATACCTCTATGTTTTACAATATTTTTGGTAAAAACTAAGAGAAGGGTAGATTTTCCGGTCGTGTTGGTTTCTGCAGAACCAATATCTCCATTGAAATGATTTGACTAAACTTCATCTGAATCAAGTTTTTGAGTTATTGTTTATGATGGAATAAGTGGAGTTACAAATCACTTTTGATTTGCAGATGCTTGAGCTTAGAGTCCTTAATATTCCTCAAGGGACAGAATCTCTGAAAGCGCGGGTTCCTCTGACTCCTGGATCCTTTTTATCTTGGTTTGGTTTCAGTGAAGAAGGCAAGCTGAGCTCCTTTGACTCTAAGGTTCATTTCTTAAAAACCTTTTTTGCCGATTTATGAGACTAAAACTGAAGAGATTATTCATGACCAGGGCGTCCTGAGGATCTTCACAAATCAATATGGTGGTTCTTGGTTCCCTCTCTTCAGGTACATTAACAAATTAGGCTCTCTTACTAATTTAGATTGATTTATAAGAATGATTGAGGATTTGTTCAAATATTTTATGGTGTGTTCTCATCCCCTTATACATTATATGTCACATGATGAGTATGTTAGGATATAACGTATAAGAGGAAGAAATCACACCGTAATTTCATGAGATAATTATCATCTCATTTTCACCCTTCTTATAAACCAATCCAAACCACATCTCATTTCCGATATGAGATAATTATCAAATCATAACACATCCCCATTAATTTCATGTGGGTAGTGTATTCGGATATAACTTATAAGAGGATATGACCACGTGGTAAAAGACTTAACAAGTCACTTGCAACGGTCATCAATACCTCTTGCACACCCAACCCAAACCACATCTCATTTTGATGTGGGATATTTATTATCAAATCTTATTACACGCCCCTCAATTTCATGTGGAGAGTTTGACGAATATAATGTATTAGAGAATATGACCACACAATAAAAGATTTGAATATTTCAGCACTCTTAACGGTTGAATCACTCCCAAATAGAGGATATCACATTAATAATAGGAGTCTTGTTTCAGTGGGAGCAAACTAGATAAGCCAGATGAGAAATACTGGGCAGTTGGATTAAATGCAAGCAAGCTATTTTGCATTGTTTGCAAATCTCCTGAATCCTTCCCACAGGTATTTTTTAGTTAGTATTTTGGTGTAAATTTGCCTTCTTTCATTACGAACAATTTTCATCTTCAATTACTTCATTTTCAGACTACTCCAAAGCCAATCCTCACTCTTTTAGACTTATCATTTCCCCTTGCTTCTTCCGATCTCGGCGCAGATAGCCTCGAAAACGAGTTTATGCTAAGTAACATGCATCTCTCACAAGTAAGTTCTATAAACTCTTAGCTCTGTATTCATTCAATGAGAAAATGACGAATTCAATCTCTAAACTTTCGTAGTTTTTGTAAATTTGGTCTTTATAGTTTGTAATGATATATTTAGTTATCAAACTTTAAGGTTTTGGCAAATTTAGTCTCCAAGTTTACAACATTTGGCAAATAAGACCCTCAAAGTTGCAAAACCGGTCTCCAAAACTTTGGGGATCAATTATGTCATACATACTAAACTTTTGAAACTTATTTTGCAAAAAATTATGTCCTCAATGTATGCGGACTACTTTTGCCATCTTTATATTTTGTTATCAAAATTACTATGGAGACCAAGTTTGCGTATCACCGTTATTCAATGTTATTGAATCATTATTTTCAACTCGTCTAGATACAAAGAAGCATAGAAGAAAGATCAGCTTCCGGGCTCGATACAACTTCACTCGATAACACCGCTTTTGATATCGAAACATCACTAGATCGATGCATCTTGAGGTTAATTGCATCTTGCTGCAACAGTAAGAATCTCCTTAAGCAAAGAATCATTAATAAATGTTGCTTCTTTTGGTTCATGTAAATCTTTGCTTTTTCCTTGTAAGGTGACAAGTTCGTTAGAGCCACAGAACTTGTGAAACTTCTTTCAGTTGAGAAATCAGTCAAAGGAGCCATCAAACTTGTAACTGCACTAAAACAACCAAATCTAGCCGAGCGCTTTAATGACATTCTCGAGGTAAATAAAACCATTCGAATCCTTCGAAAACTTGTAGCGTATTCACTCTAAATCTTGAACAGGAAATGTTGCTTTGTTCAAAGATTGAAAAGCCTCTTCAAAACATCAAGTCTATACCCGATTTCGATACCGAATCCGAGTCTTCTTCTGTTGCTGCATTAGCAACAAACAAAAGTGAAAAGAAACAAACTTTGGTGTCATTGCAAACAATGACATCTAATCCGGATGAAGTTAAGAATTGTGGACTAAATACGAAGGCAAAGAAGTTGGATCAAGTGAATTGTAGTCGACCCTCGAATCCATTCGCAAAGCAGTCGAGTAATCGGGAAAACTCATCTTTGTTTGAGTCTCTTAAGAAGGCAAAGTAAGAAATATTTAAAGTTATATGAGGGGCATTATAAGTTAGTTTTATGTGTTGTAGTCCATATTGGAAGATTAAGAAAACTAAGAGGAAAGAGTTTAATTTACATATAAAATTAATTCGATAGTATTTGATTTATATTCGGACTCGGATACTATTATATTGGTCTTAGCTTAGTTATATGGCTTTGATTCAAGGTAGTTTCGATAAACTCAAACTTAATATTGGGTTTGTTTGGTATAATTTTTTAAAATTGCGGTGTGGTGAGGTGCGGTGAGGTGTGNATATGAGATAATTACCAAAGCATAACACACCCCATCAATCTCATGTGTGAGTAATGTGTTCAGATATAATATATAATAGGATATGACCACACTGTAAAAGATTTAACAAGTCACTTGCAACGGTCATCAATACCTCTTATACACCAACCAAAACCACATCTCATTTCGATGTGGGATATTTATTATCAAATCTTAATACACTCTCCTCAATTTCATGTAGAGAGTGTACCTAAATATTATGTATTAGAGAATATGACCACTGATGATCCACGATCCTTGTTATAAACCAATTCAAATTACATCACATTTCCAATGAGTACAATTTTTTGCATATTTCAATACTCTTAGTGATTGAATCCTCTCCGAATAGTGGATATCACATTAATAATAAGAGTCTTATTTCAGTGGGAGCAAACTAGATAAGCCAGATGAAAAATATTGGGCAGTTGGATTAAATGCAAGCAAGCTATTTTGCATTGTTTGCAAATCTCCTGAATCCTTCCCACAGGTATTTTTTAGTTAGTATTTTGGTGTAAATTTGCCTTCTTTCATGACTAACAACAACTTTCACCTTCAATCACTTCATTTTCAGACTACTCCAAAGCCAATTCTCACTCTTTTAGACTTATCATTTCCCCTTGCTTCCTCCGACCTCGGCGCAGATAGCCTCGAAAACGAGTTTATGCTAAGTAACATGCATCTCTCACAAGTAAGTTCTATAAACTCTTAGCTCTTTATTCATTCATTGAGAGAATGACGTATTCAGTCTCCAAATTTTCGTAGTTTTTGCAAATATGGTCTTTATAGTTTCTAATGATATATCTAGTTCTCAAACTTTAAGGTTTTGTCAAATTTAGTCCCCAAGTTTACAACATTTGTCAAGTAGGATCCTCAGGGCCCAGAGTTGCAAAACCGATCCACAAAACTTCGGGGATCAATTATGTGATACACACTATGTTAAATTACTAGAATCGGGTCAATTACGTGGAGAGTGTGCTCAGATATAACGTATAAGAGGGATGAGATCACAACGTAAAAGACTTGAACAAGTCATTTACTATGGTCCACATTCTTTCTTATAAATCAATCATCTAAATTCTGATGTGGGACCCCCTCAAGTTCAATCACCCGACAAGTTGGACTTGATAATTCAAATTGGTGGATTATCAACCGATCAATTTCATTAAATTACTGAACTTTTGAGATTGGTTTTGCAAAAAATTACAATGTATGGGGATTATTTTTGCCATCTTTATATTTTGGTATCACAATTAATTATAAAACTTTATAGACCAAATTTGTTAAAATCATGAAACTATAGAGATCAAGTTTGCGTATTACAGTTATTCAATGATATTGAATCATTATTTTCAACTCATTTAGATTCAAAGAAGCATAGAAGAAAGATCAGCTTCCGGGCTCGATACAACTTCACTCGATAACACCGCTTTTGATATCGAAACATCACTAGATCGATGCATCTTGAGGTTAATTGCATCTTGCTGCAACAGTAAGAATCTCCTTAAGCAAAGAATCATTAATAAATGTTGCTTCTTTTGGTTCATGTAAATCTTTGCTTTTTCCTTGTAAGGTGACAAGTTCGTTAGAGCCACAGAACTTGTGAAACTTCTTTCAGTTGAGAAATCAGTCAAAGGAGCCATCAAACTTGTAACTGCACTAAAACAACCAAATCTAGCCGAGCGCTTTAACGACATTCTCGAGGTAAATAAAACCATTCGAATCCTTCGAAAACTTGTAGCGTATTCACTCTAAATCTTGAACAGGAAATGTTGCTTTGTTCAAAGATTGAAAAGCCTCTTCAAAACATCAAGTCTATACCCGATTTCGATACCGAATCCGAGTCTTCTTCTGTTGCTGCATTAGCAACAAACAAAAGTGAAAAGAAACAAACTTTGGTGTCATTGCAAACAATGACATCTAATCCGGATGAAGTTAAGAATTGTGGACTAAATACGAAGGCAAAGAAGTTGGATCAAGTGAATTGTAGTCGACCCTCGAATCCATTCGCAAAGCAGTCGAGTAATCGGGAAAACTCATCTTTGTTTGAGTCTCTTAAGAAGGCAAAGTAAGAAATATTTAAAGTTATATGAGGGGCATTATAAGTTAGTTTTATGTGTTGTAGTCCATATTGGAAGATTAAGAAAACTAAGAAGAAAGAGTTTAATTTACATATAAAATTAATTCGATAGTATTTGATTTATATTCGGACTCGGATACTATTATATTGGTCTGAGCTTAGTTATATGGCTTTGATTCAAGTTAGTTTAGATAAACTCAAACTTAATATTGGGTTTGTTTGGTATAATTTTTTAAAATTGCGGTGTGGTGAGGTGCGGTGAGGTGTAGTGAGATGTGGTGATATATGATAATCGTGAATTTTTAATTATGTTTGGGAAAATTATGATATTATGATCACGATTTACGTAAAAATATTAATATACCCTTATATATATAAAATAATAAATATAATTATATTATAATTAATAGAATTAAGGGTAAATTAGTCTTTTCCAAAATCACGATGAGGCCACATCTAGTTTTAACAGTTGTGATGATATCGTGATTTTTTAATGATTATCACATCGTAATTAAGTTTATGTTTTGTGTAACATAAGAAAATCACGATCTGGACATCGCATCGCACCTCACCGTAGTTTTAATTTAAGTACCAAACAAACCCATTATACGGGTTAGTAGTGGATATAACGAAATTCAATTAACACTTGAAATAAAATATTTGTTGTATTAATTAATTAAAATACACAATTTTATACTACCATATCAATTTTCTTATTTTTATCAATTATATAATTGTTAATTAAAAGAATATATTTTTGATGATGCTATTTTGGATGAAGATGAATAATGTCTCTCTATGATTGTAAACCGAGATACAAATAGCTAAATATAGATGATTTTTAGGTTTTGAATATATTACTTTAATGATTTGTTAGATGATTATAATTATTGTGGCACAAACTTTTCAATTTTTCACATTATCCATTGTTAGATCGAGTTGGACTCTTTGACTCTTGACACAAAACGACGTCGTTTTGATTTATTCATTAATTTTATTTTTTTCTTCATCGGAAATGTATTTTATGTGCTTTCACGTCTTTTTTATGTTGTCGATCTACTTGTGAATTATTCATACAAGCGACGATGGATCGAAAAGTAGTTGTTTTTTGGGAGATGGTAGAATCGACGAACGATATTCATTTTTTATAAGTTAAATCTTCTTATATAATAAATTGATAAATATTTGTAGTTCAAACTTGAAGTACATGCAACTTTCTACAAATTCTAATAATTACTTTTAAAAATTTATTTTTATTTAATAATTCGATGCGAGTCGAAAATCCGACTCTTATACTCTTGCCGAATCGAGTCGCACTTAGTCGGTCGGACGAGTCGGTACCGGATAGTTTATAATGTGTTTCATATCATTGGTATTTGTTAATTTGTTACTTTATGTTGATTAACAATAAATGGTTTAATGATTTAGATTTATTTTTTTCTTTACAATAATATAAAAATAATATTCGAACTCATATATATATTCGAACCCACTACAAATACATGATAAACTCGTGGATCTAAACCCACTGATCTATTGTAGGTCTGAGACAAGTCTTTATAATAATGATATAATAAATTTAAATTTAAACTTCGTGAACTCAAATCCAAACCTAACCTATAGCCATCCTTATTCGTTATTGAGTTTTTCTTATTTTCGATCAAAGTTTATAATTTGAATACATGATTTGTTTATTGATCCCATTGTCCAACAATCTTCACCTAGGGCCATTTCAATCTATCAAAAATATTTACTAAGATGCCCCTTGGAATAGAGTATAGAAAAAGAAGACTCAAAAGTTTTGGGGCGAATATGAAACTTGCAAAACTATTTGGGGGCAATTTGCATTTAAATTGACCCTTTTAAGATTTGTTTCTTTTAAACCCTAGCACACTTACAACTTTGGGGACCAATTATGCCACACGCACATAACTTTGGGGACTGGTTTTGCCAAAATTCGCAAACTTTGGGGACCGATTTTGCATACATGAAACTTTGAGGGTTAGTTTTGCCAAAATTGGAAAGTTTGGAGACCAAAATTGCCAAAAATTTCAAACTTTGGGGACAAAAACTGTCTTCCGCCCTTTATAATTTGAATACATGATTTGTTTATTGATCTCATTGTCCAACAATCTTCACCTAGGGCCATTTCAATCTATCAAAAATATTTACTAAGATGCCCCTTGGAATAGGGTATAGAAAAAGAAGACTCAAAAGTTTTGGGGCGAATATGAAACTTGCAAAACTATTTGGGGGCAATTTGCATTTAAATTGACCCTTTTAAGATTTGTTTCTTTTAAACCCTAGCACACAGAGAACCTGTCGGCCTTGGCGCGATTCCGTTCGTTCAAGGCACACTGACAAGATAAGAACTCGTAGCTCCGGTAGGTTTTTATCTCTGATAATCCACGTGTTTTTTAGCTCTTTTCGTCTCTTCTATTGATTCTGTGAAGTGTAAACTCAAATGCATTCTCAATGAATTTCGAGGTTTTCGTATTTGATTTTTATTACGAAATGAAAGGCGAAACAATTGGATAATGTATGCGTAAACTGGAATCGAATCCGTCTCTGAATTTGATATTTGCCTTGGATTTATCTGATTCTGAATTTTATCTACTTATTTAGATTTTTAGAAGAACAGCCCAGCCCTAATTGGCTAACAATGTTTCTGTTTAGGGATTAGCTTTAGAGTCAATAAATGGAAGCTTGTGCACGGGTAAAAGCTACATTTCAGCTTGGATCTGAGACATATTCTGCTAATGCAAACGAAGGGCTTATTTCGGAGCAACTAAAGTCGATAAAAGAACACAGCATGACCATTCTCAAAGACTTCATCACAAAGAACAATATTCCAAATGAGGTTCCTGATGAACTCGATTCCGATGACGATGTCGAAGAAGATCAAATTCCCACAAATCCACCAGTTAAAAAATCCAAAAAACAGATTGGGGTAAGTTGATAAGGTAATTTTTCATCATGTTGGTACTTTTGGTTTTTATAATGTTCTTTCATTATGTTCCTCGTAGACTAATTTGATATGAGAAAATGTGTTTCAAAGGAAATGTAATTGTTTCCCTTATTGTTCACCTTGCATTATCGTCGTCTTTACCGTCAAAAACCTCGTCTAATTGTGTAATTTTGTATGATTAATCGAGTTTTAGGTTGAGTATGTATAATTCGGGGTCTACCCTATTTTTCTTGACGTAATGTTTTCGCACTTTCTACGTGCGAATATTTTCTCTAACCTTGTTCCGATCCAATTCCGTCGTCTTTGGAGGGTATTTTGGGTTCTTGAAATTGTCAATTTGTAAAGGTATTTTTTAAAAAAATTGTAAGTTAAATGTTTTTTGCCTCGTATTTTCCGGGTTTCGACGTATGGGTTTAGTGGTTAGTATTATACTTGGGACTTTTTGTAGGTTTCGTGTTTATTTTTGTTTGGAACAGGGTTGGGGTTTAGGGTTTGTATTTAAGCATTAACTTCATTAAAATTTAAAATAATGAATATTATTTAAAATAAAGATATAAATTGGGTAATAATATAAATTAATTTTAGTTTATGGTTTTTGGGTAAGAAATTGATATATGACTTTAATTTGAATAAATATTTTGTATAAAATGAAATTTGGAAAACTATAATAGAAAATATTAAATATTAATTTTTTGAAATAGAAAATATTTAATATAAAATTTTGGAAAATAGAAAATATTTAATGTTAAAATTTTGAAAATTGCAAATATGTAATAAAAAGATTTTCCAAATTGTAATTTTGAAAATATTTAATATTGATATTATGAAAATTGTAAATATTAACATTAATATTTCCAATATATAAAATAATTAATATTAACTTATTTAAAAATTGTAGAATATGTGATTTGAATATTTGGTAAATAGAGCATGTTAAGCTGGTATAATATTAAATAATTAATATGTGGAGAATACAAAAATTGTGAATTTCAATATTTGGATAGTAGAATATTAAATATTAAATGTTCAATAAAAAAATTTTGAGATTTGCAATTTTGCAAATATGTAATATTAATATTTTGTAAATTGTAAATATTGAGATTTTTTGTTTTGAAATTAAAAATATTTAATTCTAAATTTGGATAATTGTAGAATATTTAAAATTATAATAATTTAAATCTTTATTTTGAAATTGTGAAACATTAATTTTTTAATAGTTAAAAATAATTAAGTTTAATAAAAGATTTCCAAAATACTAAATTCAAAAGAAATTAATATTAATATTCCGAAATTGTAAATTATTAGTTTTAATATTTCAATCATAGAAATTATTTATATTTTAGAATATAAATATATTGAAACTTTAGAATATTAAGTATTTAAATTTTAGAAAATAGAAAATATTTAATTTCAACATTTAGAAAAATGTATAATATATTTTTAAAATATTCATCTTACATATTTAATATTCTAGAATTTTCGATAAACTAATGTTAAATGTATATTATTTTTGATATATTAAAATGTAACTATTGATGGTTAAATGTTTTATATATTGTAAGTTTATTTGTAACAGATTGGTTTAATGGCGAGCACAAGTACTGCACCATTAGATAGAAGTATATTGGTGTTGCAAAATAAACATTGTTCTAGTCAGATATTACAAGGGCTAAACTTAGAGGATAAACTGAGTTTCAAACACTCGTACAAGTATATTGGAAACTTGAAAATCCCAATGAAAGTTGGTAGAATTATCGATAGTTGGGGTTTTTATGGGGTATTGAAGACCGCTCGTATTCGACTAGATCAGCACTTGCTGACTGCTTTGATTGAGCGGTTAGTTGAGGTTAGTTTTATTAATTTGTATTTATTTATTATTTTAGTAAGTGAGCGCAAAATTTCCTACTTTTTTCCGTAGGCCACTATTACACTCTAGGATGTTTCTGTTATATGGGGTCTTCGTGTAAACGGGGTACCCATTATTAGCAAGAGGACAAAACGTACGCCCTTCGGGTGGAAGGAATTTATATGTGATCGCTTCGGATGGGATCCCAACTGTGAAAATGACTTCAAAGGAAATTGCTTTAAGATTGCTCCGTTCGGGGAGTATTTACTTCAAAAGGCCGAAGTTATCACGGACGATGACTCCGACGAAGATTTAAGACGGTAAAGACTTTTGCATACTTTTGTTGTTTCATTAAATTTGTAACTTACTTATTGTGTCGTAGGTTTGCTCGGGGTATTTGTGCTATGTTACTTTGTTGTGTATTGTTCCCCGATAATAAAGGGGATACATCGAAGCTTATGTTGCTCGACCTACTTGCTAGCGATGAAGAGGTTATACAACTAAGTTGGAGATCAGTTGTTCTAGTTTATTTGTATAGAAACCTATGTCATGGGTGTATGATTGGAAGAAACAACGTAGGTGGACCAATGCGACTACTCATGGTAAATATAACTTTATTTTAAACCATTCTTAAATTGTAGTTTACCACTCTTCCGCCTGTTGCAGATATGGGCATACACTTGTATTAATCGGATCAAACCTCATATCAGTGAAGACTTACTACCGGGGGATTCTTACGATCCATGTTGTCGCATGGTGTACGGGTGGAGGTAAGTGTTCAAGGGTGAATATTTATGCGTTTATCTTCACTGAAGCAACGTTATATTAGATGTTTTGTGATGTTAAGGTATGTAAGGAGAATGGTGAAAACCACAGCTCCAAGTAATAAGTTGACTGTATGTCGAGACGCATTGGACTTGATGTCTCGAGATGGGTATGGTTTTATATAATTTTAAATCATTTTTTTGGAATAATAATTTGTTTCCCTTGTAGTTTACTTGGTTACATTACGATGCGTCGGTTGTGGCTCCAGTAGGGGATAAATGTCGAGCCATTTGGAAGTACATGGGACCCATCATGTTTTTTGGCGTTGTGGAACCGCACAACGTTCACAGGGTCACACGTCAATTTGGTCTTCCACGGTGTATCTCGCCTAACGAAGATGCATGTTCCATGGCGGGAGTCGGGGGAAAATTGGTCTAAAGTCAATTCGGTTAGTGTTGCTACTTGGCTTAATCAATTTAATTTGTTGTACGGATCACACACTACCTGAAGTGAATGACTACGACTACCATGAATGGTACTCGCGTATTGCTGTGGTTTATTTGGGGACCGCCCGACCGAGTAATGTTACCGGATGGATTGGAGGAGTCGCACGACCAATTGTGTATGGGGTACGTTTGTTTGATATTAGATTTATAAACTCATGTATTGATATTTCCTTATTTGTAGGTTTCCTATCTGAGTCAAGTCGCATGTGGAGTTAGAGATGAAGCCATGTCTACGGAATTCATGCAAGACTCCAATGTGTTGTACGACTACTTACATCACAATAGATTTGATCCATACTCCAACAACTTTAAGTACCTGAGGCCCGTTCCTGAGTATCATCCGTCTCCACATCATGAGATCCCGATACCGCCTCGGTACTCATCATCATATCAAGGGGGTGAAACTTCACAATACCCGAGTATGCCCATCCTATCATTTCCACCGAATCAGATATGGACTCCGCAGCCACCTTTCGGCCCCAGCCAGATGCCTCAGATACATTGGCTTCATTTGCGAGAGTCTTACCTATAATGCGGTCTTTTGATAGCGTTGAACCAAGTGGGACCCAAGAAGACAACACTCAATTAGGGGACTATAATGTACATCGACGACCACGACGAGGTCGTCGAGTCCCTAGGCCTCGTAACTATGGGAAGAGAAGTCATTATGATGTACCTCGGGGATGAATTGTATTTGCATTTCATACTTTGAAATTTTGGTTGGAATTCATATTATATTCCATATAATTTTGGAAATGTTTAATTCGAAAAACAACACAAAACATTATTATATTCTAAATAAATTGGAATTCAAAATGTTAAATTTGTAAAATTTAAATTGATTCAAACAACTAACTATATGTAATTATCAATCAATTTCTCATGGAATCCATGTCGACCGTAGTCTCTCCAGTAGTCTATTTTTCGTCTGGCGTCATGATACAAACTCTACCCATGATCTTATCACTCCCTATTAGGGCCCAAATAATGTAGGTAGCGATGTTAATATTGGTGTCACTCTAGCATCACCTTCTCGCACGATTATACTTTCTTCGGGTTTTCCATGCGTTATGGCTAAGTATAGAGTATAAAAACAATGCAATCGATTAATCAACCACATTCCACAATGAATCTAGATTTACAACAATAGAAAGAGATATGCAAATCACTAAAATAGTTGATCATCTTCTACCTGACATAGTCGTTAATTTTGGATCCAGAAAGAGTGGTTAGCGGGTGATTTTTTAGGTC
This sequence comes from Utricularia reniformis, assembly GCA_009725065.1. NCBI lineage: Eukaryota > Viridiplantae > Streptophyta > Magnoliopsida > Lamiales > Lentibulariaceae > Utricularia > Utricularia reniformis. The sequence continues at coordinate 282,084 of RWGZ01001000.1, read as the reverse complement.
ATAAATATCTTCTTTCTCATTTTAACATTTTTTATATAAATATTTAGTCAAACTCAATTACATGTCAAACAACCCATCAATAAAGAAGTCAAAATTATAAACAATGATCCAATAACTTTTAAATTAAATATAATTGTCCACAAAATAAGTAATTCAACTCAAATACCCCAAAAATTCATAAGTTAAACCCATCATCTAAATAACTTGATCTAAGTCTGATCTCGACACAAAATATAGATACTTATAGACGATAGTCCCTCTAGAAGTAGTGCATCCATGAAGCAAATAAAGTGTTTTCATATTGATCGGAATTTCATATCGGTACAAAATTTGTTTTTTTATATATTAAAAAATTTAAAAATAATATTTAATTATTTGTTTAGAGGTTGGCCCAAAAAAATCCAGAATTCGATTCTAAAACCCGATAACAAACAATACTGTAAAAAATATCGACACTGTTCAATATTTAACTTACCGCCTAATATGTAAATATAGAAAAAATAATGACAATATATATATACTTAGTAGAGGTGTGCTCTTCACTAAAAATTGAATACCAAATTTTTTATTGGTATTCAATTTATAAATATTGATCATTTTTTTATTTCAATAAAAAATCCGACTTCATAAATTATGAAATATCACATTTATTTAATTTAAAAATAATACTTTGGTATTTAATTATATATTTAAATATAATAATATACTTAGTTATTTGTACCTAATATAATTTTAGAAATTTTGATAGTTACATAAATAAATTGAAAAACTACGTTTAATTTTTTATTTATTCAATATTCGGTTTTTGATATTTACTAAATTTTCATCATTATGTTTCACAATTAAAAGAGCAATTGCTTACAAGCCCTTATAATTCCTCAAAATTGGTTTCTGCCTTGTACTCTACCAAAAACAGGCATTGGCTATTTGTCACTACAATCAACATTCACATTCAATTCACAAAACACACATCAAACAATATCAAGAATTTGTTCACAAATCCGATGAATTCGCAACGTAAAACCGACTACTAAAATATACCCCTAAAGCATCATTTTAGCTCTATCCCCTCCAAAGAATGATTCCTAGCACCCTCTTAAACCATAGAATCGAAGCTTGTTCACAAATACGATGAATTCGCAACGTAAATCGACTACGAAAAAATACCCCTAATGCATCATTTTAGCTTTACCCCCTCCAAAGAATCATTCTTAGCACCCTCTAAACCATAGAATGATAGAATCAAGAGCTTGTTCGCAAATCCTATGAATTCGCAACGTAAAATCAACTACTAAAAAATACCCCTAATGCATCATATTAGCTCTACCCCCTCCAAAGAATCATTCTTAGCACCCTCTAAACCATAGAATCAAGAGCTTGTTCGAAAATCCAATGAATTTGCAACGTAAAATCGACTACTAAAAAGTACATCTAATGCATCATTTTAGCTCTACCCCATTCATAGAATCATTCTTAGCACCCTCTACACCTTAGAATCAAAGCTTGTTCACAAATCTATGAATTCGCAACTTAAAACCGACTACTAAAAATTACCTCTAATGTATTATATTTGCTCTTCCTCACTCATAGCATCCTCTGAAACCATAGAATCCTCATCTTCTTCATCATCACTTTCTCCTTCTTATTCTTCATCTGTAGCAGCTAAATCATCATCATTCTCATCTACATTTAACTGGAATTCGTTCCCAGTGGAGGATTCATCAGTTTCCGAATCATTATGTACTTGTTCTTCATTCACAACATTTTCAATAGGTTCTTCTTGCTTCAGATCTTCAACAGGAGATGATGATTCCTCATTCCTCAACTTATTTCTCTTTTCCAAATAAGATAATTGCTCTAATGCAATTCTTGCCCTTTTCTGAGACAATATAGATTCCTTTACTCTTCTCTCTGCTTCCAATTTCGCTTCAGCGACAGCTTTATTCATTGACAATGAAGCGATCTTTCCAGCCGCGAATAATATCTTCGCTGAATCTTTATTCATTACTCTGTGAGTTTTGACGCTATCATCTCTGACCTCGTTTACGGTTTTCAATTGGAATATTGGAGTATTGGAGAAGCCACAAAGGGGACAAATGTAGGGTCTAGAGAGGGGATTTGGTCCATTCATGACGCAACGATGATGAGAAATCGAGAAGCATATTCTGCATATGAAATCGGCGTCGTTTGGAGGTCTCGGAGAGTAGAGTTGAAAGCAGATAGGGCAAAAATATTGAGGATTTAATCGTAGAACGCAGGTGGTGCAGAGACGCCGGAATCTTCCAAGTTGGACGATGTGATGGAGTAGTATCCTCTCCTCCAGGCCACAGTTGCCGCACCTATCGGTAAAGTTAGAATCGACGGCTGAATGCAGCATTCTCACCAAGATTCCGGCGCTGAGAATATCCCTGAATCTTTTGTTTCAAAACTGAGAATAACAGAATGGGGGTGTTTTTTCAAATCAAATAGATGCATGTTCATATTTGAAATTTTTATTTTTAAATTTATTTAAAATAAAACAAATAAAATTGTATTGTTTTAATCGCTAAAAATTATGAATTCAATTGTGGTAGCATTATTATTTAAGAAATAATCTTTACTTATAATAAATAAATTATGATTAATTTTATTTTAAATATAAGAGTTATTCATCTTTTCGTACCAACCACCGATACATCAAATACAAGAAAATATTAATATTTTTCGTTACCTCCCAATGCCGAGTTTATGGTTGAATTCTAGGTTTTTCGGATCCTTCTCTAAAACATAATTTAATATTATTTTCAAAATTTTTAATATTTTTTTAAAAAATAAATTTTGCACCAACCGATATTACGATCGTATCGGGTCAAACCAATCCAGATTGGCATAGAACTCCGTATCAATATGAAAACATCGGAGTATATCAATAATTTTAGATAAATTACAATTATAATATCGTAATGTACAATATACTTTTAAAAATTAAGGGTCATTATATCTCATAATATTTTAATGTTATTTAATTTTAAATATTAAATCAATAATTTAAAAAAATGGAAAATGTGAACCCGTTTCTTAACTGTTCAGGCCCAATAATTTATGTCATAAATCCATCGGTACTTTAAATTTTCGGTATACCGAAAATTTCGGATTTATCGGTTTCGGCCAAAATACCGATCGGTACGAGTTTTTCCTGGTCGGGTCGGGTTTGCGGGTCGGTCGGATTTTTAGAGGGTTGGATCGGGTTTTATATTAAAAAAATAAAAAATAAAAATATTTTATAATTTATTTTAATATTCCGGTACATATCCGGTATACCAATTCAATGAGCTTGTCCAGTATACCGGCCTATACCGGTTTTTAAATCATTGAAATCCATTACTTCCATTTACCAAAAACTTGTTTTACATGAAAAATGTTAATCATTAAACTTTTAACTATATTCCTTGATTCATCATCTCTTATATACTTATACTATACTTCCAATGAATTTAAATTCATATCAATAAACCCTAATCGACACTATTTATGCACCGAGTTAATTTTTTTGGGTTGCAAGGTTAGCTAGAATTCGTGCAACCCTTACATTGGTGCACAATTATTATTTTTAAAAATAAAATGTTTTAAAATCTTAAAAAATATATAAAAATGATAATAATTATTTAAAATTAATTCGTGTGAAATTTTAACTGATACAAATATGTTGAAATATTATTTGGTTATCGAATAATATATATTTAATCAATGAATATCCATTGTATCTTAATCGAATTCATAAAAAATTCACGAATCTCGTACCCTGACACCAAGAATCTCGCAACTCGCATCATTTTTAATGCAACCTAGATTTTTTTGCCATCTACAGTAGATAATTATGCAATGAAAATTGAATTGTCTTATAAATAGAATCATGAAATACAAAGTAATGTGTTTTGTTTTAACAAATCATTATTTATTTAAGGCTTATAAATCAAAAGCAAATTTTGGATACATTCATTGATAAAAAATCATTATTTCAATGTTGCAACTAAAGCAAACCATATTCGAATGGTGATTTGAAAAAAAAATTAATTACTTCCGATAACTAAAATTAGGGGTGTGCGTGGATCGGGTAACCGATCCGATCATCATTTTTTTGATCCGATCCGATGGATATGGATCAGTTTACCGTTCGATTTACGGATACCCGAATATTTATTTTTTTAATTATAATTGATTATAAGAAATTACCACTAATCACAAAAAAAGATTGCATATTTGCAAAACATAAAAATTATAAAACAACAAAAAAAACATGTTCGGAATTTTCAAACATCCATAAAGTAAAATATAAAGTAAAACTTAAAACAAATACATGTAAACAATGAATTATCTTTTTTATTTTAAGTGTAGAAATATGCAAAAAATAAACATAATTCATTTAAATATTCGTAATCACAACCTATAAAAATAAAATTAAATGTAAAATTAATTATATTTTAAATGATAATATAAATATCCGAAAAATTATCTAATTTACTATAAACATATGAATTTCAAAAATCAATCCCCGATGTTGATTACTTGTTGTTCTCCCATATAGGTTATTAGAAAGAAATTTATAATAAGGAAAAAATGTCTTGCTATGTATAAAGTTTTAACTTTAAAAAATTAGAAAAAAAATATATAATAAAAATATTGGATCGAATATGAATTTTGAAAAACCGTATCCGATCTGAAACCGCATACGACCCGATCCGATTAAATATTTGCAATTCGGATAACCGAAAAATCGGTCCGGTTACCTCGGTATTCGAATCACCGGATTTTCATACACGCCCTCAACTAAAATATGTGTATCATTCTTCTGTTTGCATAAATTATGTTGATTATATCATACTTTTAATAAACACTTTTCAAATTAACGATTATCTAATCTCTTATTTAAGCACATCGTTAATCACATCTCATTGTTAGAATTGTAAAATATGATCAAAATTATGATAGAAGAACATAAACAAATAAGATACTAAGGGAAAGATATCACACATTTAAATGATTTGAAGAAATCATTATCTGATAAGTGATAATACCATCATCATCCTTATAAACTTAATCTATTAGACTTCTGTAACAAATGTGAGACAAATTAACACTCATCATATCTCATTATATATCACGACACCTCACTTTTTAATAGCTAAACCAAAAAATTAGATGAAAATGATATTAATATAATTCAACAAATTGTTGTTTTTAACGCATATAAAATAAAAATCGATACAATTATATTAAATTTTTAGAGTGTGTCAATTTCATGTGAAAAGTGTAATCGAATATAACGTATAAGAGGAAATATATCAAACTGTAAAATATTTGAACAAATCAATTAGAATAATATCAAACATCTTATAAATCAATATAAATGATATCAAGTTATTATATGAAATAATTTTATATATTTCAATACATTATTTCAAGTTCAATTATTTGATAAGTTAGACTTTGATAATTCAAATAAGTGGATTATGAATCAATTTTCTTACAAAAATCATGTTTTCAGTATAGTTAATATGAAGAAATTCATTGATCCATATGACTCAGCTTAGCCGGCTCATTTACAAAAATATCCACCGTAAAATTGTATTTTTATCAAAATACCCATCAATCTTACAAAATACACACTAAAATCATGTTTAGATGGATATTTTGGATAAAAGTACGAATCACAGCGGATAATTGGACAAAACAGACCACGTTAGCCTCTTCAATCAACTTAATTCACGAGTGTCGAAACCCAAATAAACAATACAATGATGTGGTACAAAATTGGCCCACTCCTTTGCTACACCCATTCTGGGTTCTGTAATTTAGATTACTTCAACACTTATGTGGGCGAAGATGAAGAAACCAGTCTTGGCTTTGGGTCTGAGCTTATAGTTTCCCACAGGTTTTTCTTTTTCTTGAGAATGTCATTTAGATTGTCGAAAGCAAATAATGTAGATCTGATTAGGTACATTTTTTTGGTTTTGTCTCAATTTACCTTCTCTGATCATGTTCTTATTTTGTGCATTGATATTGCACTGATTTAACATTAGTTTCTATCATTTATTCTCCTTTGAGAATGTCATGTTTGTTGTTGTCCTAACGATTACGATTATTGAAAGCAAATTTTGTAGGTCTGATTAGGTAAGTTTGTTGGGTTTTGTATGAATTTACCTTCTCTGATCGTGTTCTTATTTTGTTCATTGACATTGCACTGATTTAACACTAGTTTTTGTCCTTTATTCACCTTTCAGAATGTCATGTTTGTTGTTGTCCTAATGATTACGATTGTTGAAAGCAAATTTCTTAGATCTGATTAGGTAAATTTGTTGAGTTTTGTCTGAATTTACCTTCTCTGATCGTGTTCTTATTTTGTGCATTGACATTGCACTGATTTAACACTAGTTTCTATCCTGTATTCTCCTCTGAGAATGTCATTTTGGCTGTTGTCCTAATGAAAGCTGTTGAAATAATGGAATTTGTCCCACATCGGAAATCGAAAGTGGTGTGGATTGGTTTATAAGAGGGAATGTGGACCATAGTAAATGACTTGTTCAAGTTTTTTAAATGTGGTCTCCTCCCTCTTATATGTTATATCCGAGCACACTCCTCACATGAAATTGACCCGACTCTCGAAATTTAACAAAAGCAAATTTCTTAGATCTGATTAGGTAAATTGGTTGGGTTTTGTCTGAATTTACCGTCTGTGATCATGTTCTTATTGTGCATTGAAATTGCACTGATTTAGCATTAGTTTCTGTCATGTATTCTCCTTTGAAGCAATGTTAATGCAAATTTGCTGAATTGGGTCTAATTTGGTGATAATTCTGGTCCAGAGAATAAGATTTAAATCCCATGTACTGATAATTATCGTTATTCGAAGAATGTCGTATTTACGAGAACGGGAGCATGAATCTGGGGATAATGATCTTTCATCTTGGTAAACTTCAAATCTCTGATTTTATTTGATGATTTTTTTGTGTTCATTTTTGAAGTGTTTTTGGCTTAATTTATTCAGGGTTGATGATGGTTTTTCTGAGTTAGTATGGGACAATGGTCTTCCTATGGTTAAAAGTCACTATACTAGAGATTCAAGAGCTCTAGAACGGAACAAAACTCCTTCGAAACCCGAAAAGCTTGTCGATTTTGAGCCGTTTTTGAATGATAATGGACCCGTATCATCCTCCGGTGTAGTTCATTTATGTTCGAAGAATGAAATTGTTCCATTTTTAGATGGTGATTCTGCTGAACTTTGTTGTCCTAAGGTGCCTGAAGTTCTTGCAACTAGACATTCGACACAAAATACGAATGGTTTGGGATGTTCCCGCGATTTGCATTCACACAAAGCTTCGGGTTCTCGAGGTTTGGATAACCAAAAAAAAGCTGCTTCAAAAATGATGAACTTCTCCCAGTTCTTTAGAAACAATACTGATCTTCATGAACCTATAGAGATTACAAAGCCAGATTCATTCGCCGTAGAAACGGAGCAAAATATAGAGAAAAGCTCGGAGCAATGCATGAATTCTCAACTATATGATAACATCAATAAAAGCACAGAAGTTCCGAGGCTGAATGTTGAGCAACCGGTAGTCGATTTTCCGATATTGACTGATGAGATAGATAACTTCGGTGTAGTAGTTTCTTGTGATCCAAAAAATAGTCGTAAGAGACAAGAATCGAACGATATCGAAGTATCCGAAAGCCATAGCAATGTAAGTAAATTGAGACTTTGTTCCTTGTTCATTTGAAGTCTTTTAGTCCCTTTCTGATTTAATATACAGGGTAGTGTCACAGGATGTACCCGTTCAAAACGACATATTTCTCGTAATCGAGGTTCGGGTTCTAAAAGAAAACGGAAAGCTGAAGGGCATAATCTTTCAGAAAGGGTCAGTAAATAGAAGGATACAGTTACACTTATATTTTTTGTTGAAATATATCCCACATCGTTTTGAAGTGATATGATGGGAAGTCGGTTTGGCCTAGCCTTTTCAATGTGATTCACTTCTTTTATGTACTGGGCTATACCAACACTCTTCTGATCCATTAAATCCTGAATTTCTACATGATATTGGAGATGCTGGGTGAGTTTCAGGCTGGTCCGTACCGGTTTAAACAAAAAAACTATGGTACAAAAGTGCATCGGACTTAGGCAACAAAAATATATTGACCTATGATTCGAGCACTAACGAGTCTATTGAAACAATTCTGAACCGGATCAAGGCCGGTCCGACTTGAGGGAGAGTGTTCAAATACATCTCCCATTGATTGTGGAAATAGAAATTTTCTAGTTCATAATAGAAGTGATATCATGAGTAATAGTTTGGCCTAGTTTTTTCAATATGATTCACTTCTCTTATATAATGGGCTACACCGACACTTTTTCGATCCATTGAATCCTGAATTTCTACATTTTTTATGATAAGAAACGTCGCCATAAGATCAACGAAAAAATGAAGGAACTTGAGGGATTAATACCCAATTCAATGAAGGTATGAAATATCACTGATTTTTACGTCTTTCTCATTGAATGCTCATCGAATTTTTCGCCTTTTCGTTATCAGACAGATAAAGCTTCAATGCTTGATGAGGCAGCTGAATATCTGAAAATGTTAAAGCTTCAAGTACAGGTGAATTTTAAGTTTACATCGTTGGCCGTTTCGTTTAAATCGATTCCCGTTTCGGTTTCCCGCGATTTCATACAGGCAATGTCTATTGGAAGAGGAATGTGGATGCAACCAACTGGATCTGGATCTGGATCTGGATCGAATGTAGGACTCGGCATCGATATGCAAAGGTTACCGATTTTGCCTGCTTCTTCGATTCAAGCAGTGCAATTTGGTTATCCGATTTTTCCGGTGAACGGCCAGTTTCATCAATTCGATCCGTGTTTAGTGTATTCGAATCCGAATCCGATTCTTCCGGTGATACCGGTTGCTGGAGAAGTAAACCATGCAGTGGAGGTTAAGATCACAACTACAAATAAAGGTGGTCATGGACCGTCCAACCCGTTGGATTGACCCAAATCGTTAGTATGAGTCGATCCGTGGGTCAATCCTATTTAAAAGTGATTACAGGTCGGGCCGATTAAATAAACCTGCGACCTGCAGCGGGTCAACTCGTTGTGGACCACGGGTTGGAATGAACTGATTATTTGTTAACCCATTGGGTTGGCCCGCGCGTTGGTCTGCGGGTTGGTCCATTGGCCCGTAAAATAAATAAACATCGATGGTTTGCTCCTCACACTATTTTGCCTATTTTCAGTTTCATTTTTTCTCAAACAAGACGTAATATATTTGTGTTTTCTTATATTTTATGTTGAAAACATAAAATCCTCAAGTACCATCGATTTCTTACACTCGTAGATTCGTAATCTGTTGTGTCAGTTTTATATTTCCTGTTGAGTTTAATAGCATATATTATATTTGGTTAGTGAATACAATTAGTATTCTAAATTATGATTTGAATTATTTCATTTATTTATATTTTAGTTTAAAATTAATTTTTTAGAATTTTTATTTAGAAGAACCCATGAATACCGTTAATATATTTAAGCCAACCCGTGGATCGGGTTGGGCCAATGCTCCAACCCATCGGATTGATCCATTAGTGGGTTGAAATTTTTAACAACCCGTTGGGTCAACTCATATGAGTTGTTGGGTTAGACGGGTTGGACTCGCTAACCCTCACTCTAACTAGAAACACTAAGTGTAATAAATAGGAAAAATGACTGATTATTTATGAGGAATTTTAGATTTAATAAGATAGTTTTTTGTCATTTTATATATTATTTTTTCTATTAATGATTATTCATTCATTATTATTATTTAAAAAATATATCTCATTTTATCTCTAAGTTTGACTCAATTCAAAATTTAGATGGTTGAAACTAGGCATGTCAACGAACTTAACTTGGTTTCGAACCTCTCGTCAAGCTGATCAAGGCTCAAGGTCGAACTCGATTTTTTAGAACCGAACCGACCTCGATTCGAATTCAAATTCCTAACTATCCAAACATTGAATCTCAAAATTTCTAACTAATCGAGTAGAATTGATTCATGACCCGATAAAATTATAATATTTATATATATCATAATATTAAAATATAAAATATTTGTAATTAATTTGAATCTTAAATTCGAACTCAAACCTCAATAAAACAAAACTTCGAATCATAGATTTTGAGTTTTCGAACCCGAAGTGAACAACAAACCTAACCCTGTTTATTTCGAACCGAACTCAAACCCTAAAAAACTTTTAAGTTCGATCGTATAGTGAATTAATAAACATGTAATAAATATGATTAACAATTTTATTATGATGGATTTTCTTTCACTTTCTTAATTATTACACTATGTTATCTTATTTTAATTTTATCTTTACGATATCAAAATTACAATAAAAATATAATATTCAATAATGGATTTTATAATAATAAATCTTATAAGTATAACACGAAAAATCAATATAATTTTCATAAAACCTTAAGAACAATATGACTTTCAATAACATAATACTAATTTCACTCTTATTTCTTCTCATTCCTACAACAAGATCATGTTTTCTTACATCCCGTGTTCATATATTCGTATACCGTCGTATATATTCGAATTCGTTACCAGTGTCTGTTCATTGTTCGTCAAAAGAAGATGATCTCGGATACCATAACCTTTATGGGTCTCGAGAGGAGGATCATTACGATTGGAGTTTCTGTCCGAATTTCATCCCGAGTACCGTGTTTACTTGTGAGCTTCAATGGGGAAATAGATTTAAAACTTTTATTGCTTATCATGAGAATGAACTCAAAGGGGAGACGATTTATTGGGTCGCTCAAGACGATGGGATATATTTTACTCGTGATATCGATTATAATTATTTCGAAAAGAGGTTCGATTGGGGTGACTATTGAGATTTTATACATAGATCCGTGTAAAAAAAATTAGTGTATTTTCTCATTATCTAAATATAGACAATCACCCTAAAGCAACTTATTATCGAACTCATTTGAAATATTACGTTAATATCGAAATATTGTTAAGAAATAAAATATTTATATTTTTACATCAACCAATTTTTAACATAAAATCGGATTTGTAAAAGTAATAAATGTCATAGTCTAACGCTCAAAAGTCAAATCTAGAGGTGCAACATAGATATTTTTTTGAAAAACACTAGAAATAGTATTTTTATATTTTTATAAATATAGTATTTTTATATTTTATTCCACAATAGAATAAAATTTCAAACCATTTGGACATCTAATATGTTGGATGCTATATTGCACTAACAAGGGTGCGAGATGCAAGATTTGGGGTGCAAGGGTGTGAGATTCATTAATTTTTTGCGAATCTAATTAGGGTGTGTTAATGATTTGTTGATTTAAAAAAATATTATTTGTCTACAATTTATTCAATAATCAAATAATATTTCGAATCATTTCGATTTCTAAAATTGTGTAAAATCTCATACAAACTTAATAAAATATATTTTTTTCGTTTTTTAAATTTTTTTATGATTAACCCATTATACGCACTCAGCAGTGTGCATCAGGTGTATTGGGTTGCACGAATTCGAGCGAATCGTGCAACCTAGGTTGGATGGGGTAAAATTTATAATAAATTAATTAAAAATACTTTTTCATTTCTACATTTTTATATTTTAATTTTTTTAGTTTTTTTTAAGAATAATAACGCGTCACAAACCTGCCGCACCCCACATCAATGCACTATTTGTATGATTTTTAACGAATCGTGCAACCGAAAATAATGTTTTTCATTCCATTATGTTAATGTAATTAAATTAATAAAGTTAGCATTTAGGTAGATTAAAAGTATATGGTTAATTGAGAATTATTTAATAAGTAAAAATATTACACATCATTCGAATTATTATTAAGGATATATAATTAATGAATTGATTACAACAAATTACTAAAATATAATTTTTAAAGTTATATTAACAATTCAATTGCAATCAATTACGTAATAATATTAAATGAGTGATCAAGTTAAATTGGGATCATCATTATTTTCCTCAATATATAGATATATTACTTAAAGTATAGTGGTATTAAATTTGGTAAAATTGACCCATTTATATAATCTCATCATTTTATTATTGTATGTCAAGGTAAAACCATAATACAAAATATTAATTAGGGGAATATATCATAATCTATCATAATATAAAAGGAAAATAATATAATTAAATTTCCAAATTTAATACAATAATTACTTATAAAATCAAACATATAGACAACATAATCTATCGAACAATGATGATGAGAAACATTGTACTTGTTCTACTCTTATTCGCTTTCGGATTAACCGAAGCATGTGTTCTTACAAAACCCGTTCATGTTAACATCGCACGAGTGATTTCTCACGATCGTATACCGGTGAAGGTGCATTGTTTTTCGAAAGACGATGATTTGGGATACCATATGCTTTATCCCGATCACGACGATGTTTTCAAATGGAGCTTTTGTCCGAATGTTTTGCCGACTACGGAGTTTTTTTGTAGTCTCGAATGGGGAAATAAGACGAAGAAATTCAATGCTTATCGTCAAAAGGCATTTGCTGAGTTTAAATTCTTTTATTGGATTGTAGCCGATGATGGGATTTACTTATCGCATTATGAGGATCGTTCTTTTGCGAAGAAGATGTTTAATTGGGACTAGAAGAATGATTCACTTGTTTGAGAAATGTTTTTAATAAATTTCCATCGTTTACAACGATGGCATCGATCGAAGTTAAATTTCTCAACTTCTTTAATATATTTATTTCTTTGTTCAATTGAACCTCATATGTTTGTTCTATTTTTTTGAGAAAATGACATGTTTGTCCCTAAAGTTTGATAATTTTGACAAATTTGATCTTCAAATTTTTATTTAACATTTATAGTCCTCATACATTGATACTTTTGACAAAGTGGTTCACATTATTTCCAAAATTTGGCAAATTTGGTCCTCGCATCGCAAAATTAGTCCCCAAAATTTCAGGATAAATTTTGTTACATATATTAAACTTTGAGGATTAGATTTGTCAAATTTACAAAGTATGAGAACTACCTTCTCCAATAAAATCAAAGTTTAGAGATTAGTTTTGCCTCCAAAAACAGTTGAAGACTAAATTTTCTAAAATAAAGAAAGTTTGGAGATCAAATTTATCAAATCATACAATTTTTAGAAACCTTAAATGTCATTTGCTAATTTTTATCCAATGAGAAAACCATGGAACATACTTTAAAATAATGTAAATTCCCATGTTTTTAAACCACGATTGAACCGGTTCGACTGTGAACCGTGTATTTCACGGCCCGGTTCAAATTGAATTGCTCTAATTATGCATTTTTTATTTTTGAACTAGTACGACAATATAATATTATTTTATAATATTTTTTTCAATATTTTTTCTTTATTGAACTATATATTTTCTTGTTCGATAAAAATGATAGGTTTAAAAATGTAGGTAAACTCAATGACATTCATGTTTATAAATTACATATTAAACACCTCGAAGTTCAAAATCGTTTAATAGTAACTCTCTAGTGTTCAATAACGATTTTACACCTATTTTTTCTTGAGCGATTTATTAAATTAAGATGTTATGTTTTGCAATAATTAATGTTTTAAGGCATAACCTTTGCATCTATTTAAGGTAAATATTGATGAAAGATAAACTAGTGACATTTAAAACATTAATTAACGGTTTTGGATCTTTAGAGGGCAAAATATGTAATATTTTAAAATTTATGAGTTAATGTGAGCGATTATAACAACTTATATTACCATATTTGCAATTTTCAAAATTTGGTATATGAAATTACATTATTTTTAAGTTTATATATCTCCTACGAACACCAATCCTTCAAAAACACACAATATTATTATCATATAATATCGTTGGGATCATCTTTTCAGAAGATAAACAAAAAACGATCAGAAACCAGGTAAATGCTTATCTTTAGAACTACTTGTTCCACTTGTAGAAGAACTTTGTCCAGTTTTGCTTTCTTTACTGATAAGTGAAGAAATAGCTGCTGCAACTGCAGCTTTGAACTTAGGATCCGAAGCAATTGCATTCACATTCTCATCGAAATTCGATTGATTCCGAGTTTGATCACCGTTTTCCGTCTCTATTCCTTCCAGTACTCTACTTTGGTTAACAAAACTTGTATTCCCATTAAAAAAGCTTTGTTTCTGCATCAACGAGTAGCTTAAAGAAGACGAGGGGTTAACGGTATCGAACGAAAACTGCGATGACGAAAAGGGGTTTAGTAGATTAACTTGGCCTAGATATGGAATTTGTGGGTTGCTTGAAATGTATGATGAAGCTGAAGCTGTTAATGCAATTGCTGTTGCACCGATAGGTAACGGGTGATTATGCGTTCCTTCGTACGTTGAGATTAGTATCGACATATCTTCGAGACATCTTTGTACCTTTTTGACACTTAAACAAGTTAGTAATGAATAAATAAACGATTCGACAATGATTTGATATAAGACCTGTTTTCGAACGGGGCAACCGGGGACGATTGTGCATCGGTAGTAAGCCCGAGGACAAGGGTTTCCTTTGGAGATCTTTTGGCCATATTTTCTCCATTGACATCCATCATTCATCTTCAAAACAACCATAAAACTTAGATAACTTATAAAAATTGGTTATAGAAAATGACATTTTTTATCCCAAAATTTTTCTATTCTGGTAAATTTGGTCTACAAACTTTAATTTGATATTTATATCCCCGTACTTTGATAATTTTGGCAAAAACGTTCCCCAATGCATATCAAACTTGACAATATCGATTTTCGGAGTACAAAACTAGTCCTCAAACATTGAGAAGATACATATATTTGAGGACTACTTTTGCCAAAACCTATAAATTACATGACTAACTTTGCCAAAATTTCAAAATATAAGAACTAATTTTGACTTAAAAAAGTTTAAAGACTAAATTTGTCAAATTAAGAAACATTGGAGATCAAATTCGTCAAATTATACAAATTCTGTGACTGTAAATATCATATGACCAAATTTAGTTAAGTTTAGAAATAATAAAAAAACTCACTGTTGCAGATTCACATCTTGCCCTAACACAAACCCTAGCTCTTTTATTTGGTGAAGAAGAGATATTACTAATAACTCCAGAAAAATTGCTGCTGTGAACCTGCCTCAAATTCAATCCCATATTCATCTTGTTTATATTCATCCTCTTCGTCGTATCTCCATCGTTTTCGTCTATCATCGCTCCATTCGGAATTTTCAGAGATAATTCAAGCAAGTCAACTGCTTCTTTATTGTCCTGTAAAACTTTTCTGCTACTTATTTTGGAATTCTGAGGAAAAAACAAACTTTAAGAAGTTGCTTAAACGAATAAAATTGATTAACTTTTACCTCAAAATGATCCCGGTTACGAAAACCGGAAAATTTGGCTTGCAAATCATCGTAATCCCGCAATGTTTTCACCATCGCGTTATGTAGATTCTTGTTCTCTTCCTTCATTTGTTCCATCTTTTTCTGTAAGCCTGATAACTCACTCATCTTCATCGTAAAAGACTCGTTAGTTCGTAAAATTGAATCGAAAACACGAATAAATGATCTTTTTTTACCTGATCTTCTTCCTTGAAAGTCTTGTCTGAAGAATCATCATTACTGCAAGATTTACTACAAATTTGATCTAATTCTTGAAGCTTTTCATCTTCAATTTTCTTGTTTGAATCGAAAACCCCGTTTCGTCGTTGGTCTTCGGGATCAAATTCCATTACTTGTTGTTGTTGCTCAGATTCCATTGACCTTTAGGTGTCTATGAAGATGGTTTGAGACACACAAGTCAAGTTAAAACAAGAGATTGGTGGAGATTTGACTCTAATTAAATAATCAGATTGTCTCTTAATTGCGTGATTAAGCGTCTAATTAACCTAAACTTCATCTATTAATTAATAGTTTAATACCATTTGTTACCTTACTTCCTTCAAACTCTTATTAATTTAATTTTTACACAAATAACTCATTCTTAGATCAAAACATCAAACCCGATATTTTCGTGTTATATTCTACGCAAACTAAAATTCGCCGTTCTAAACCCAATCAAACCCTAAAATCATTATCCGATCAACGTTGTTATAAAAAAAATCAAACCCCATATTTTCGTGTTATATTCTACGCTAACTCTAAAATTCGTCTTTCTAAACATAATCAAACCCTAAAATCATTCTCCGATCAGTGTTGTTATAAAAAAATATCAAACCCGAGATTTTTCGTGTTTATTCTACGATAACTCTAAAAAAGTAGTCGTTTTCAACAAAATCAAAGACAAAATGCACACGGGTTTCTTTCGTAAGACTTCATCTAAGGGGTGTTGAATTGTTGAATTGGTAAGTCCACATAATTTATAGACAAGGAAAAATTAGAGATTAAGTATGATGATTTATCAATATTTGAACAAGCATTTGTTAGGGATAAAATAACATCTCGATAGGTTATTTGGAACCCAAAATAATATCAATAATAAAATAACGATACAAGAAGTTTAACTTGGAAAACTCAAAGTTAAAAATCATCCAAATGTGCTGATCGACACTAATGTCGATTGTCATCCAAGTGTGTCGGTAGTCATTCGATCTCACAATTAACATATTTTTCCCTAGTAAAATGGTGAGTATACATGGAATTTCGAGTAAATAAATTTAACCATCTTTTGATAATAACAATAATTTTATTAAATAACAATAAATATTGTGATAGTGACAACTCTTTGTTGTCATGCATAAGATAATCAATTCCTAAGTTTGAAATTTGAATTATTAATTATATTTAGCTTTTGAGGCAATTTCCTTTGCCTTAAGCAAGGGGAATTTCATGATTAACCAGTTCGATTCGAAAAAAAATATTACCCATATCAATACAAAATATTATGATCTGGTTAAACCCATTGCCATATGGATAATCCGACCCGTAAAGTATACGAAATTAACACAAAAATATAAAGTTCAAAATGAGAAAATGCCTCCCTAAAATATTCAACTCTTTAGGGGTTCTCTCGTTGACTTCATGGAATAATTCCACATGGATTATTTAAATTAAAATATATATTATTATATTTTGATAATGACATGGAATGATTTTTTACCTTTAAGGCTGTCAGTTAACTTGGACCCGTTAGTTGACTAACTAACGGCAAGAATTCTGATTCGTTTTCAGCCGTTGATATACTGTAGGAATAGAGTAGGTTTCACGACACCGTTTGATCAATCAACTAAAAGCCTAGTCTATTCGAAACTAGACAAAAAGACAAATGTACCCTTATTCTTATATTAATGGATAAAATTACAACCCGTATAAATACATATATTATCATAATTAAAATAATATAAATACGATATTCTAAATTTAAAAATAGTATAAATATTATCATAATTAAAATAATATAAATATTCGTTTTCAGCCGTTAACTATTATCATAATTAAAATAGTATAAATACAATACTCTAAATTTAAAAATTACATATTTAATATATAAAGTTTTAAAAATGTTAAAAAATGACCGTGAGTAACAATGATTTACGTTTTTTTGTGTGTGAATTATTTTATTAATTTATATGTTATTTTTTAATTTTCAAATTTAGGAGATATGACTATTAATTTTTTTAAGGTTAATTTGTCAAATACAAAATACAAATGCATTATAACGAATATTATAGTCAAATATAAATGATTTTAGAACGGAGCCAATCATATAATTCTTGAACTTTGAAAAAATTGTATTTACAACTTTAAAAGGTTAGGATGTGAACACTACACATCATATAGAATTGGAGTATTTTACATACAATTTATAAACTTTAGAGATATCGAATTTACATTATTTTAAAGTTTGATAACTAATGATAAACACCACTGAATTGTGTAAGAGGTTAAGAGTTTAGTATTACATTTTAATACTCCAATCTAAAAGGTCATTTTGTGAAATTAAATTAATTTGAGATATCTAAGTCAATGTTTTAAAAATCAGTATACTGAACAAGCTCATGGTATCGGTATACTAGATATGTATCGGGTATAACGGATATGTATCAAAATAATAAATTAAATTAAATTATTAAACTAGAGAAATTGTATAATTATTTAATTATTATCAATTTATATTGTTTATAATTAAAAAAAATAAGATAAAAAAATTCTAACAAATTAGATTCAACCTGAACCCTAAAAACTCGTACGGACATAGAGTGAAATGTCAAAATTTAGATTGAATTGGGCACAACTTGATTGAATTGTTTTTGGGCCTTTAGGTCAGGCTGATCAGATCTTGACCGTTAGTTGAATGATCCAACATTTTTTAGATAAGTTTTATGAACATTTCACAATATTTATCGATACTTGTATTCCATTAACGATTTTTAGGTCGTCTCAGGTTTTTTAGGGTCTATATACATTTTGACATGCCCGTATTAAAACATTGTTTTTTCCATAAAAAAAATCGATTCGGGTTGTGGCCACCAATTTATATTAATAAAGGGGTGATGTTTGACCACGATCTTTCAATTTATGGGTTATGTAAAAGACATGTCATCCAAGTTACGAAATTGTAAATATAATATATTTTTTGATAAAAAATATATGTTTATAGTCATCTAACTTCAATTAAATGCAAATAAAACTCATCAAGTTTTCAATATAGTTTATAATTGACACTTTAATGAACTTGTAAATTTTTAATATTTTATGCACAATTGTCGAATATTAAGAGTAATTTTTGTATAATATTTCAAACGGATCTTACTTGTGTACTTTGTGATGAATTTTCAAACGATTTTCAACTTACAAAAAACCGGGTACTAGAATGTTAGGAATAAAAAACAAAAAATATTGATAACTTTAAATATCATTCTTGCAATTTTATAAATTGAAGAACATACTTTTTACACATCTGGTAAATTAGAGGTTAATTATGTAATTTTCTTTTTAATAAAGTCCAACCAATCATAATTACTCGAACTCATGTCACAAGCTGACGTTTCCATGAAATTAAAATAAACAAAAATGTTAAAATTTAATTATTGAAAATTTGCCTGAAAAACAAAATATATAGACAAAACTGCCTTGTCCAAACGGGTGCCAAGATTTCATTAACCAATGAAACAAACGAGAAAATGAATCACAACTCAAGCTTAGAATCAGAAGAAATACCGTTTCCATTATGTGATGACTCAAATGGCAACAAAAATCCAAGCTTCGTTCCTTGCAAAATTCTCAGCGAAGGCTTCGACTCAATAAACTGCGAACAAACACGATCAAAAACCGATAAAAATTGTCTCCCGGATAATCTAACAACTTACCTTCGTTAAATTCATACGAAATGCACTGATTTCTTCTTCACTAATCCCATCGTCATTTTCGTCGTTTTCTTCCCATCCTAAGGATCGAAGAAACGCAGCTTCCTCCTCGTCTGTTATAACCGGAGCATGCATCTCTTCGTTATTGTCCAAATGCTCGTTAGTCACATTTGAAGTCCCGGTATCGAAAGTGATGGTTTCGGTAGACGGTAATGTATCAATGCTAGTGTTTTCGAGTATAGTTGAATCTTGATCAGTAACAGAAGAGCTTTCCATTGATTTCTTCTTCATTAGCTTGAAGAATTCGTTTCGACTTTTCGCTTGAAAGTTTGGTCGCTTATCGGGAATTATTGATATCGGCTTTCGATCCCCATTCGTTATACATTTTCCCGGCTTATCGGGAGCAACTACAGAGCTGAGACAATTCCTTTCTTTTGATTTCAAAACATGGAACTTTACGGGATTAGCTGACTTCGAAGAATCGCTTAATCCAGGCATAAAACGGGAGGGATAATTGACTTTATTTCTTTGTTTATCGAATGAATTCAACGCCTGACGAGACACATGAAAAGTTCATCAGTATGGTACAATATATTCACATGTTAGTAATGAAAACTAGAAGTTTTATTCTTACCAAAGCTTTCGGGATTGATGGTGTCACTGGAATTAATTGTCTAGATTGCTTGATCGCTAATTCTTCTCGTCTTTGAGCCTCGTTGGATAACTATATAAAAAACAACAGAACCTTAAAAGTTAAGGGAAGATTCACAAATTGGAACGTCTAAAAAATAAACCGAGAAGAGATAGGGAGACTACCTGTGGTGCAGTCGTGGCACGTATGGGACCATGAGTCACAGCATCAGCCATGTTGAAACCGTTTGTTGCGGATAATCCTAGAGAACTCGACGAGGAGATGCTCGATGATGAAGATTCATTACTCCAGAATAATATCGGAACCTCGGCTAAAGCAGAAGTCCATTTCTCTCCAGATGACGCTGATGAACTAATAGGTAAGCTTTGAATGGGAGGAGTTAATCCGGGAGATGGAACTCTTCCGATATCAGAAATGACTGTTCTTTCATCAGTTCGTAAAGATGGAAAATCTCTCTCGAACGTAGTTTTGTTTGCTCCATTAGACAAACTAATATTCAAAAGTGAACCATCGGATTTCTTTACACCAGCACCGGATAAATTGCCATCACTTTTTCTTGTCCACGAATCTCCATGTTTCCCCGGTATCATTGACTGAGATCTTCGTAATCCATCTCTACCAAATCTACTAAATGAGGAGTTCCGTTCTGGTTCAGAATGCTCGAGATACGAACTATCTTCTAAAAATGATTTTTCTTGATCACGAGAACCGTTTCGGGTCATTTCCCTTGGCCTATCACGTTGGTTCCTACCAGAATTACTGTAGGATCTAAATCTACCAGAACTGATCCCACCGGAGCTCCAACGAGCATTTGAGTTTGATGTCCTTTCGGAACCATAATGCGAGCGAAAATTATGACCATTACTAATCAGAGAGGAGTTGTTTTTGGACACACTTGGTGCAGATTGATCATCTAAAGATGTAGAAGCAAAAAAAAGAGATGAGTGATCGATAAACAAATTAAACCGAAGATTCGAAGTACCTGAATACGAAGAAGAGCTGATGCCAGCCGAATTTGAAGAATTTTTCAGCCATTCGGGTATGAATGTTGGCTCAGTTCTCTCCATAACAACTAATGAACATCATCATATTCTTAAAAAAGGAAAAAAATCAGTTTTTTACGAGAACTTTACACATCCAATGCAGCACGCCAATGCCTTAATCGCCTTGTTTACACAAAATGCATCGTCTTTTACACGATATTGCAAACTTCGCTTATAATACGATACTCTCTTCGAATGAAATTATCCCAGAAAACAAGCAATATTTATCCTTTCTCCCAGTTAATGCAATCTATAGAGTCAATAAACATTACTCAGTCTACTAGTTACTGCCATTATCAACACACTGAGAATATCAATGTACAATACAAAGAAGCCTACACAAAGCAAAAATATTCTCAAACAATAAAAAACCAATCTTTCAAACCAAGCCCTAGACTCCAAAATCCCACAATAACAAAAGGAATCCCAGAAAACCAAAGGGTATGAGCGTCCGGTTTCCCACGGGTAAATTACACCAAAAACGTCACAAAAATCCCATGTGAGAAAATTTTTAAAAGAACAAAACGAGAGTAGAGCAATTTCAAAAAAGAAGAAATACCCTTTTCGTTATAATGCCAAAGAAACCGTATTTCAATCCCTGCCGCCGCCTTAAGTCGTTCAAGAACCTCATAAACGTAAGAATCTTTGAAATTCATATAAAGAGAAATATATAGAGAAAGAAAAAGGATTACCCACACCAATTGTATCCCTTCTTCTTCACAATTTCCCTAGAGCGGCGACCGTGGCGTGTAAGGAGAGTTAAATCTGCGTGCGCCTCTTCGATGGAGAGTGGGAGAATATGGGTGCAGTTTGTGCGTCGTGGCTGTTGGTTACCAACAGTCTGTTTTGAATAAGCCCATCTCCCTATTTTTTCTCAAATTTACCTTTTTCCAAGTTAAAAGATCAGAGTAATTTAATAAAAATACACAAAAATCAACAATAAATCATTTCGTATTTTAACCAAATCATTTCCAAGTGTGATTTTTCATTGCAAATATGAAAAGAATTAGGTAACAAAATAAGCTTAATCATGCATTAGCCATGAGAAGAAGGAAAACTAGACCACCTACAAAAGAAGATCAACATATTCATGTTTCTTACATTTGCTGAAGCACAAGAAGACTCGGGCATTTAGTTTATTCATCTATGAGTTGCAAGGAAGGGCGATGCATCTCGGTGAGAAGCAATTTGTTGTGTAAATGTCGACGAGAGGGTCATTCCTTAACTGCATGATTTTGGATCCAATGTACTCTTTATAAGTTAACAATGAGTTGATCAAATGAAAGAGTTCTAGTGCACATAGCATGACTTCTTTCTTTGTTTTCTCAGCAATTTCCTCCAACTCGGTCTTCGATTTCTATGCCACAACATGTTAGATAAATAGGGGATGCATAGTTTGAAATATAAGTTCTATTGTTAAATTTCTAGAGTCGGATCAATTTCATATGAGAGTGTGCACGGATATAACGTATAAGGGGAGGAGTCATACCGTAAAAGACTTAAAAAAATTATTTACTATGGTTCACATTCCCTCTTATAAACCAATCCAATCCACATCTAAATTCCGATGTGGGACACATCCTTCATATTCAACATCTATTGGAGGAATCATGAAATGGGAAGAGAGATGTACCTTCAAAACTTCTTTGTCAACCATGGAAAGATTTTCTGCGTCTAGGTCTACTTCACCAATCAGTTTTTTAGCCTTTGCTGCTGACATTGTCACGTACTCATGCGTTTCATTCCGAATCGCGATTAACTGAGCTTCAATATTAAATTAAGCAAAACTCAGACAAAAAAACAGATGAGATCTCCACAATCCAAAGGCATGAACTAAGAAACATTTTAAAACTATCTGAATATATTATTTTACCTCATTTACATGAGATTGCATGGAAGTAAAATCATCTTGTTTCTCCTTGAGCTTTGCGGCATTCTCGCTAGACTGATCAATTCCTCCAATTTCCCCATTGAAGACTTTTTTACATCCTCAGAGAATGAGGCAAGTGCACGTTTCATAGTTGTGTTGTAATTTGATCCCAAGACCTCCGATGGTGTATACCCTCTGTCATTCAACTTGTACTGAAACAAGCTTCCAATCTTTAACCTATACACAAAGACAGTATGAATAGAAAAATCCAGAAACCAAATCAAATGTATAGAAAAAAATACAACAGAAACCTTATAATGGCTTGATTGGATTCCATAGCCAAGTGCTCAAGCTCCTTAAAAGTTTGAGCACTCGGTCCCCCAGTTAAACCCTGTAATTTTAGCTCCAGTTCCTTTGCATTCTCATCTAAACCCTTAACAATTTCCTCTATTTTATCCTTCCACGATGTCAACCCTCGAATAAGTTCTTCATCTAACGCGATCATCTCCATTAATATAACAAAAATAACTTTTAACAGTGAACATAAACTCTGCATCTTCCTCAGACGATGTGGGTGATTCTGTCACAAAATCCATATACTTGATTATCTGGACGAGCCAGTAGATCACAGCTAGCAAAGCAGGTCAATAATAAGGCGTACCAGGGGCGCACAATGATGATTTTTAAAATTCAGGAGACAGTTAAAGAACTTCAGCGCATTATTAAGATCATCCGTCATTTTATCTGAAGAAAATCCAAGACGATGAAGCGGAAATCTTAGGGTTTCAGTAATATCCTTCGCGGAAGGTAACGGATGCTTGAGCGTGAAAGGCACCGATTGTTGCGCAAGTTAAGAATTTATAGCTAGGAGAGCGGATATTTGGTACGAGCGGTCGGAAACGTTGGGCAGGAAAGCTTAAGCCGACCAGCAGAGGTGACGGACGGGCGGCCACTGCAGAAGCGGGCATCGGAATCGCGCCCTTCGCTGGGGTTGAAAGAAACTTCCCGGGATCTGCCGAATTGGTCGGAGTTGGAGGGGGATGACGGCGGTCTGAGGCCGTCGATTTCCCTGGCAGTCGGCGATTAGCGGCTTTCATCGTACCGGAGTCACGTTCAAATTCTTACGATTCCCGCCCCTATTGGTTAACGACAACTGTCGTGGTTACTGGAGCGTATTTATATCAGCCCATAACAATATAAAGACCCAATTAATATACGATACATTCTTTATTTAAAAATAAATAAATTAAATTCTTGAATTTTATCATATTATCAATTTAATTTGAAAATACTAAAATGAGTTTGTTAGAATAACATAATTATAAGCATGTAAAATATTGAATGTATTTTGGTCATGCTTAAGTTTTGTTATGCACAAATTATGTAAAGACATTATAAATTTTACAATGCATAATTAGTTTTTGTAATAAAATATTATTTATTTTAAATTCTAATTATAAATTATGTTTCATAATAAATTTTTATTTTTCAACTTTAATACATTCAAACTTAATTTTTAAAATACATCATGCATTTTCATTCCAAATTTATATACACTCCTTATTTAAAATCAAATATTCGTGGTTTTTTCACAAAAGTGAATTTATTTTATTTTAAAACAATGTTATTATTATTTAAAAAATATTAATTTTTATATTTAGAATTATAATTTTATATTTATTAATAAAAATAAGTATAAATTTACATTTCAAATGAATTCATTTTATATTGTATAATTCAATATATATATATATATATATTGAAATAAAAAAATATGCATAATCTAATTATACATTTTAATAATAACAATTAATTACAATTTATACATTCTAAGATGTATAATTTATATTATACATAATTATGTGAAAAAATAAATGAAAAAAACAATTTACATTTTTACATTTTTAGATTCAACAAATATATAATTAAATATTTTGCATATTCTAATTATATATTCTGATTCTAATAATAATTCTTGCTATGCATTATATAATTTGAAAGATTACATAGTGAATAAAACTTCATCATCACAAATCTCACACAAATTCTCACCTTCACACAAGCCAATTTCTTTATCTACAAACACGACAAATTTCCGAGGCAAATCGAGTTCATATTAATCGAACTTCTCCGCTTGCATGTGCGGCTTTTACCTGTTTATCATACTCGTCTTCCTCATGGTCACCACCTTCTTCTTCGCCTTCTTCCTCTTCAACTCCCCAACCGAAGCCTCCGACTCCACTTGACGTCGAAGTAGAAGTTCGAGCCTTCGCCTCTTCCACGATCTTCATAATCTCAGCCACAGTTTGAACGGAGAAAGTCGGGTTTTCCCTACGATAGTACGATGCTTGTGCTCCTTCGGTTAGTTCTCTTGGTAACTTCTTAAGAAACCAAGGATGCGATCTTATTTCCTTGATCGTAATTCTCTACAATATACGATGCATTACAAGTGCGTTTTCGAACCGATTCTTAATCACAACAAAAGCAAATAAAGTGTGATACCCGAGCTGGAGCTGCGACGAATATCCGAGAAAGAAGGTGCCTACAATCTTGTGATATATGTACATACTCAGGAATCTTGTATTGAACGGAAAGTATCCTCTATGAAGATAAAAATACTTCGTCAATAACCGTTCGAAAGAATTATACGAAAAAACGATTACTTGTATGGTTTTCCGAAAATTCTTCGGATCTCTATGATCTTCAAAAGGATATGATCCCACTAACATAACATACAATGTTACACCACAAGACCATACATCGGCCATCTAGATAGAAACGAAACGAATAAACATACGAAAATTATTGAAATATTGTCCCACATCAGTTTTAAAAATAGAAATATTCTAATTTATAAGGAGATTGATATCATAACTAATTAGTTTGCTCTAACATTTTCAATATAATTCAATTCTCTTATATACTAAGCTACATTGAATCCTAAATTTCTATATGGTATTGTCTCAAAGTTTCATGGTTGGTTTCAGACTTGTACATACTAGTTTAGACAAAAAAGAAAAACTCTAGAAGAAAAGCGCATCAAACTTAGACGACAAAATAGATCGCCATATTACTCGAGTAGTACCGAGTCTATTGATACAAGTCTTAACCGAATCAAGATCAGTTCAACTTGAGGGGAGTGTTGAAATATTGTCCCACATCGGTTGTAAAAATAGAAATATTCTAGTTTAAAAGGGAAGTGATATCATAAGTAATTGGTTTGACTTAACATTTTCAATGTGATTCACTTCTTTTATAACTGGGCTACATATACACTCTCCCAGTCCATTGAATCCTAAATTACTATAAAAATATCGAGGAATATCATAAAAGTTCTACTAACTTGCCTTCCCGTCATATTCTCTCCTCGATAGAACTTCCGGAGCAATGTATGCAGGAGTACCCACAGTTGACTTAGGTCTTGAATGAAGAAGAGATGACTACAAAAATACGATATGAAAAGTTCGATTTTAATTAGCTTATTCGATATTTGATAGTATAAATTACCTTCGAGTATCCGAAATCACATATTTTGAGACGTGGAGCATGGCTTCCATCTAAAAGGGTATTTTCCAGCTTAAGATCACGATGACATATTTGCTACAACAGAAAAACACAGAAAAACGATTGTTTTGTAACGGTTTTCGAATCGAAAAAAACGTAGATATCTATCATAAACTTATCTTACAAGAGTATGGCAGTAGCTAACTCCACAAATAAGTTGCTGGAAGAAGTATCTAGTCTGTAAAAACTCGGAAAACTTGCGAGGTAAAAAACGAATCACTACTCAAGGCAAATCGATTCTTTAAAAAGTACCTCGTCTTCACTAAATCGACCCGCATTGCAAATTCTCTCGAAAAGCTCTCCTCCAGCAGCATATTCCATAACAATGGCAAGATGAGTTGGTGTTAGCAATACTTCTTTAAATCGAATAATATTCGGATGCCGTAGAGATCGATGATTTATAATCTCTCGAGCCACATTTTCGTCTATCTGAATCATAACAAACAATATCATATATCTATAGAAACTCATGATTCAATGGGTCGAAAGAGTGTCGGTGTAACCCAATTCATTAGAAAAGTGAATCATATTGAAAAATAGATCAAACTAATTACTCATTATATCACACCTCTTATAAATCAAAATTATTCTAGTTCGAACAATATCAAATCAATGATTTTATACTGGTCCGAAATCACGTACTGATCCTGACCGATATGAGCGGTACGACTCTTATATCATCTGGACCAAAATTTATTTTATTTTATTTTATTTTTTTAAAAAAATTAATATTTAATTAGTTTTTAAGTCAAACCTGAAAAAACCCGAAAAACAACTTTAATACCCGATATCGGACGGTACGAAAAAAAATATCGATACTGAACGAAATTTGATGTACCGTCTGATATAAAAAGATTGTATCAAACTCCATAGCCAAATAAACAAGGAGAAATAAATTACAAACAAATCGCTTGAAGAAGAGTTAAATTTCAGCACCTTTAAGCCTCTTTCAATGTATTTCATGGCTACAAGCTCTTTAGTTTCTTTGTTTCTCATAAGCCTTGCTACACCAAAATTCCCTGATCCTATCTCCTTCACTAGTTCGTATTTCTCCATGATTAAACTTGAAGCTTTTGAGCTACCCCAATTTCAGAAGCAAAACACCAAGAGGAAAGTCTGGTTTTACTAGATCTCGCGAAACTGAGCTTTAACGGTGGATTTAAGTACCCAATTCACCAATCCTGTAACTCAATCGAAAAGGGGATTTCACTATAAACCCTAGATCAATCGCGTAACATCAATCGGGTTTTAAAAAAACGTCGATCCCGTGAATATAGATATGGGTTTTTCAAACAAGGATTGAGAAAACGTTGATTTGAAGAAAAGCAATGAAAAAGGTGGAATTTAGGAAGAAAAATAGAGAATCAAATAATTGTATACGTATATGAATTATGAACACAGATTGAGAGGTTGACGCTACGGTCCAAATCCAGACAGTGATGACGCACTCGATCTTTCCCATTCGTTGCTTTATTATAATTTACAGATAACATAATTTAAAGAAGGTTTTAACTTTAAAGATTGGGTTTTTGCAGTGACAGTGATTCTAGTATTCATTACATCACCGCGATCAGGTATTGTGAAGAAGAGACTTGCTGATGGTGAAGAAGAAAGCGAGAGAAGAATGACAGTGAAAATGAGTGTGGTAGAAATTCAATATTTAATAGGCGGGAACAAGTGAATCATATTTTAAAAAATTATCTAAACCAATTATTTATGATATCACTCTCCTTATAAATTAGAATATTTATATTTTCATAATCGATGTGGAATATATTTCAATACTCCCCTCAAGTCGAACTAACATTGATTCGGTTCAGACTTGCTTCAATATGTTTGATAGTGATCGAATCATATAACGATATATTTTTGTTGCCCAAACTAGATGTTCTTTTCTACTAGAGTTTTTTATATCTAAACCAGTATGAATCAGCCCGAAACTCACCATGCAACTTTAATATCATGTAGAAATTCAGGATTCAATGAACCATAGTATTCATGTAACCTAGCACATAAGATAAGTGAATCACATTGAAAATGTTAGATCAAGTCAATTACTCGATATCACTCCCCCTATGGAACATTTGTACTTCCATAATGGATATGGAATATATTTCAATATGTTTTAGTGTTTCTATTATCTCCAGATACGCACAATCCAAGTCGGATTTTTCTCAAACACCGACTTTCCTTTAATATTTATAGAAGACGAATTGATTTTTTATATTTAAATTTAAAAAACTTCAAATCATAATTTTTTTTTATTTTCAAACCCACACAGAATTCATCTATTTTGAGTCGGAATCGAAGTGTAAAAAACACTTAAGTTAGCTCGATTCATTTACACCTCTATGATGGTAATGTCATGATAGTCATACCGGTCATATCGGTAAATATCGGTTATGACCGGTACTCCGATATTTCGATATATCACCGGTATACCACCGATATATAGGAAAAATCGTTGGTATCGCTTATGACCGGTACGAACGGTACCGACCGGTTTAACTTCCTTGGGTAATGCACCACATATTCAAGCACGATAATTTGGAAAATCAAATAGATTCCTTATCAATAAAAAACCGGAGACTCAAAAAACCACTATTTTGGTTTGGATGATGATAATTGAGTTATTGAATTTTAGTCAAATTTAATGTAACTAACTCCCAATGATCATGCTTAAATTATGGCAAATCTTAATTACTTCATTAATTATTCCGAATATTAGTCAAAATTATTTATTATTTTTTTGTAAATTTATTTACAAGTAAATTAGATTTTTTAAGTGCATTCATACGTTCCTTTTTTAATTAAAATTTCATTAAAGTTAATTTCAAGAAAATTTTAACTATAGCATTACCGTATATAGTAAAATTTAAATATATAATTGAATTAGTAGAATATATCAACTAACTTTATTCTAATAAGAAAGCATAATAAGTTATTTTTTGCGTTATTTTCTTTAAAATTTTAAAAGGAGATTCTCGATTTTATAAAACATTAACTTATTATTTTAAATTAGAAAACCTTAATTTTAAAAATAATAAAAAGATTAATTATAATTTTACATATTTAAGTATTTAACATATTAATTAATGAATTCGGAGTTCAACCATTAAACGACCACAAATCGGATCATATCCTTTAAAATTGTAGAAAGATAGGGAAATACAGAACTCCCTCCTAAAAAACATGGTTCAACCGGTTATATTATTATTTTTAATTTAAAATATATATTATATTTTTATTTTTTAATTTAAAATTTCTAACTTAGCAGATTCGATTTTCATTACATTTTGACAATATCGATATTAATATGTTAAAGTTAATAAATAATTCAAATACAATATCAAATTCATTGATTATTTTTATTGGTAACGTCGTTTATTAGGTTTTCGGGTCGGAACTGAAGTTATTTCGGTTTGATAAAAAATATTTAAAAAAAAAAATTGGTACCGACAACACCAGTCATACCTATGGATGTTCATTCGGTAAATACTGCACCGAACAAAATTTCAATTACCGAATAAGTCAAAAATTAGTTACCGAATTTTGTCGGATCGATTTCCGTATTTACTGAAATACCGAATTTTCCGAAATTCAATCAAGTTAAATAAAAAAATTAATGATAATAATATATTTAATTATATAATTAAATATAAATATATTAGTTTTAAATTAAACAAAAGGTTAAATTCGGTATTCGATAAATTACCGAATATCGAATTTTTTTTACAGTACCGAAACCGTACACGGTTTCATAATTTAAAAACCGAATACCGAAACAGTTTCATAATTCAGTGTCGGTTCGGTAATAAAAATTTGGTATATGGTTAATATTCAATTTTTATCAAATAGTGAACATCCCTAATCATATCATTCTAGATCGGAACTCAATTCCGAACCTATATGGAAAAATTGGATAAAAGATTGGTATTAACAAGTATTAATATTTAATTTAAGTGATTTTTAATTGGTAAGAAAGACTATAAAGATTCTTAAGACACTTAAAATAAGGTAAAATTGTCTTACCTTAATTACCCATATTTTTCACTGTCTTTTTATAGTCCCTCTTTGCATTAACCCTTCTCTTCCAAGTAAAAAAACGAAGAAGAAGAATCAATGGGAAGAGCAAAACTGAAGATGGAGTTGATCGGAAAAGAGAAATTAAGAACTGCAACTTTCAAAAAAAGAAAAGCCAGTTTGATCAAGAAAATCGTCGAATTCACTACCTTGTGAGACGTTCGTGCTTCTATGATCATTTACCCAGAAAACGCCGCCGTGAAACCCGAGATTTGGCCGGAAAATCCTGAAGAAGTACGGCGAGTTATCGATATATACAAAGCGAAAAGTAAAGATTCATGTAATAAAACCTTTGGGCTTTCCGATTTCTTCTATGATCGGAAAAAGAAGATCGAAGATGAACTTTCGAAACTTAAGAAGAAGAATCTCGAAGCAAAATACCCGACCCGGCCGGAGTTTATCGAAGTTTTAACGGAAGTACATTTGCGTGAATTCGCCGCCGATTTGATCGGAAAACTTGATTACGTGAAATCAAGAATCCAGTTACTGAAACTGAACTACGATCAGAGTTTAATGGATCTGGATATGAATTTCTACGATTTTTCTCCTTCCGCCGTGCCGGAGATGGAACTAATCAATCAGCAAACACCTTCTCCGATCTCCGATATCAAACCCTACCAAACCCTACCTCCGTTTCCATTCTCCGGCGACTTCAATAACCATCTTCATCATCAAGAGCTTCAGCAGAACTCAATGATGATGCTTTTTATGAATGAAAATGATCATTGGGGAAGATCATCAATTGGGAATATACAGTGTTCTTCGTATCAACAACAAGTTTTCTACGAGTCGACGGAGATTGCTTCCGGCTCCGGCTCCGGTTCCGGTTCCAGCATGATCAGTCATAGATATTGTGCCGCTTCACCGGTACCCGTTTTACCACCGGTTCCAATGTGGCCGGAGATGATTCCGATGTTGCCGCAGATGATTCCGGTGACTGAAAATGATGAAGAAAACAACATAATGCAGTATCAAATGAAACTTATAAGCAGATTATAGATTAGGAACTCTTTAAAAGTTCTCTTCTTTCTTTCCACATTTAACTCAGAAATTCATTTCGATTCTATGCATCAAAACTTTAACATTCACAATCTACAATAACTTGCAAATAATGGCTAAGGTAAAACATGAACACTTCTTACTTGGTATCCGAGTAATCCGTGTCAATAACATCACCTTCGAGTCCTTTCTTGGAGGGAGCTGTGTCTGGTTGGTTGAATAGTGATTGACCAATGTAAAGAGGAGATGCTTGAGAGTTTGTGAGAAATCTATCTATCTTTCATTCAATGTAAAGGTAAGCATTTATTCTAGTAATACAACGGATACTTTCGAATCCTCTCTAAGACAGCATTATAGGCTTTACTGCAGTGGCTATATCACGCTATAGATTCAATTTTAATCACATGCGATCTTTATGTCACGGGTTGCAACAAGAGACTTCGGATAAGACTCCCCTTCAACATGATTGTGTATGTTACTCATTCCGAGTTTATTAACTAGATAATCATGTTGACGATGATTTAATCCTTTCGTGAGTATATCTGCAATCTGTTCTTGTGATGCAACATGAACTATGGCTAATGATCCATTCGCTACTTGCTCCCGAACGTAGTGCCAATCTAGTTGAAAATGTTTTGTCCGTTCGTGTAGAATTGGATTGTTAGCTATTTGGATCGCCGATTTGTTATCACATAGAAGTATCATCGGATCCTCAAAATACTCGTGGAAGGATGCCAACAGATTCTTTAACCAAGTTACCTCGCATGATGCCGAAGCCATGGCACGATATTCTGCTTCCGTGGAGCTTCTTGAGATGGTGGATTGTTTCTTGGATTTCCAACTAATGTGATTGCTCCCTAAGAAGACGCAATAGCCCGTGACAGATCGTCGTGTTGTTGAGCATTTTGCCCAATCACTGTCACTGTATACTTTCAAACCGTTGCATGGGCTTCTCTGAAAGTAAAGACCAATTCCAGGATCCTTTTTCAGATAGCGTAGCACTCTGAAAGCAGCTTTTAAATGTATGTGAGAAGGTTGACTCATGAACTGTGAGAGTACCTGTACAACATAAGATATATCAGGTCGAGTGAACGTTATATATATAAGTTTATCAATTAGCTTTCTGTAGTGTGTCGGGTCTATTGGTTTCATTTCTTCTTTATCATCGAAAGATTGCCCCAAGTCAATAGGTGTGTTGGCTGGCTTGCATCCAAGGAGTCCGAATTCTTGTATAAGATCGATAGTGTACTTTCTTTGACAAGCTATAATGCCCTTTTTGGAGCTTGCGAGTTACAGCCCTAGAAAATATCTTGGAGTCCCTAGGTTTTAAATCTTTTGGCCAAGATCTCCACTGTAATGTCGAGAATACTTGAAGAGTTACATCCTATTAATATGTCATCGACGTACACCAAGAGTGCAAGGCATGATCCATCCGATAACTTCTTTGTAAATAACGAGTGATCGGCTTTGGACTGAGAGAATCCTTCTTGAATAAGAACATTTGTAAACTTGCAATTCCATAATCTAGAAGCTTGTTTGAGGCCATAGATTGCTTTCTTTAATTTGCACACTGGTTTAAGATGTGGTGGATACTCCCCTTCAATCTTATAGCCAAGAGGAAGATCCATATAGAGCATATCATCTAAGTCTCCATTGAGAAAAGCATTATTTACGTCAAGTTGGCGAAGGTGCCAATTGTGTGTAGCGGCAAGAGAGAGGAATAGACGGACGGTCGTGTGCTTGACAACTGGGTTGAAGGTTTCTTCAAGAGAGAGGAATAGACGGACGGTCGTGTGCTTGACAACTGGGCTGAAGGTTTCTTCATAATCTAAACCTTTAATCTGACTATAGCCTTTTGCTACAAGTCGGGCTTTGTGTCGTTCAATTGATCCGTCCGCATTCATCTTGACTTTGAAGATCCATTTACATCCAACGGTGTGTTGATGAGATGTCATATATTTTATTTCCCACGCGTCGTTTTCCTGTAAAGCTTGAAGTTCTGAGTCAATAGCAGAGCACCACTCAGGGTGTTGAGCCGCTTCTTGGAATGTAGTGGGTTCGATCACACGATTTAATGACATTGTGAAAGCCTTGTAGGATGGGGAAAGTCGTCGAGAACTCATATAGTGTCCAATAGGATACTCTGTGGAATAACCTGCATTTGATGATGTCTCGTGATAATAATCGTGTAGGTAAGTAGGGAGACGTCGGGTGCGTCGAGGTCGTTCTTCGAGAGTATTCCTATTATGTAAAGTGGGGCTAGATGGTGGAGCCTCGAGTGTTATTTGCTCCATTAGATCAAGATTAGTATGAGATGGAGAGTCGGATAATCCTTTTGTTCCTATTGATTCTGAAGTGTATCGAATCAGAATCCTATGCTCATTGAGATGGTTAATTTCCAGCGAAGATAATGGAGCATTTAGAAAAGATGCAAATTGAGGTGAATATGGGAACACATGCTCATGAAAAGTAACATCTCTAGAAATAAATAAAACATGTTTGTCAAGATCATATAGTTGTTGTCCTTTGACACCATTGGGGTAACCTAGAAATAGACATTTCCTTCATCGAGGATCAAATTTTGATCGGTCTCGTTTTAAAGTTGAGGAAAAACAGAGGCAACCGAAGACCTTTAAGTGACTATAGGTGGGTTTCACTCTTAGTATTTTTTCATATAGTGTTAGATATTTGAGGTGTTTTCGAGGTAATCGATTGAGGAGGTGAGTAGTTGTTAGCGTAGCTTGTCCCCAAAATTTAATAGGCAAGTTGGCTTGAAACAGCAAGGCTCGAGCAACAGCATGATGTGCTGGTGCTTTCGCTCAACTCGACCATTTTGTTGAGAGGATTCAACACAAGAAGTGTGATGATGGATGCCTTGCTCTTCATAAAATTGAGTAAGGCGAAATTCCGGAGCATTATCAGTGCGAATAATTTTCACAGAATGTCCGAATTGCCGCCCTATCATTTTTATGAAGGATGGCAACATGGAAGCTGCTTCACTCTTGTGTCGCATAAGATAAGTCCATGTGCACCTAGAGTGATCTTCGACTAATGTGAGAAAATAATGGTGACCTCCTAATGAAGCTGTTTTGTAGGGACCCCAAGTATCTACATGAATTAAGTCAAACAAATTTCTAACAGTGAGACTTTGACGAGGAAATGGAAGACGACGATGCTTTGCTAGAGGACATGTTAAGCAAATTTTGTGTTTCATGCATTTTACTGAAGTGTCATGTCTAGCTATATGTTCTATTGTATCATGTGATGCATGCCCAAGACGATAATGCCATAAATCAAAAACAGAATCGTTCATAAAAGAGTTAGAANACGACTGACGCAGTGACAAAAACGAGCTAAACTTTTACTGACACTGTTACTGTACCACTTCGCCCCGTAAAAGACTACCAACTCTTGGAAAGATATATAAGTATACATTTGATGTATGAGAAAAATAAAACATTTTGTGATTATGATTTATTTGTAAAAACATTACTAACATTTTAATTAGTAGAAAATTGAAAGTGGTTGAAAACGGGCTAAGTGATTAACGGTTGAAAATCCTTTATTTTAAACTCATATTTATAGTGGACTATAGAGTAATTTTAAATTTTAAATATTAAAATAATTATAATATATGATATACGATCAAGTATATGTATGAGTATTCATGAATCGGAGTATCCAATCTGTGTTTTTGAGCAAAAATAAAGAATTCATACATCATAAATCAATAATCATCCTAAAGAACAAAGAAAAATGAGGTATATTTTAACGTGAAAAATCACAAAATACGTGACAAATTGTAACAAAAAGTGAGTCGTTTGATTGTTTCTAAGTTTGTTTCATAGAATGAGATTCAATACATAAAAATTCGCCACTAAAGCAAGAATACAACTACTAATCTCACAATTTGTGAGCATAAAACATATAATTTATAGATCAAGAGACGAAGTCTAATAAACTTAAACAAGTATTATATTTAGGATAAAATTGCAAGGATAACTCCCGATCTTTGATATAGTGTAAATGCGATGCCCTTATAGTTTCAAAATTGCGTATGAAACACTCAAAGTTTACATAATGTGTGTGGTTGATCCTCCAAATTTTTTAATTTGTAAACAACATATCCTCAAAGTTTAAAAATTGCATGGTTGACCCCCAAAGTTCCAAAACCGTTTATATTTGACTCTTACGTCCGATATTTTTTTTGAGTTTATATATGAAGTAAAATTACCATGAAATATAATAACAAAACATTGTAAGACAAATTAGTATTTTAACAAGCGGATGATATATATTTCTCCGAGTCAATTCTGAACTATTTAATATGTTTGGGGGCTAAATATCAAATCGGTAAACAAAATTGTCAATTTCAATAAGTTGAAAGAATGAGGTCAATTACGCAAAAACTCAAAAAAATAACGGACGTTAGGGTCAAATATAAACGTTTTTAAAACTTTGGGGGCAAACCATACAATTTTTAAACTTTGAGAGCATGTTGTTTACAAATATCAAAAGTTGGAGGGTCAAACACACACATTATGTAAACTTTATGTGCTTCGTACGCAATTTTGAAACTATTTCAAAGATCGAGGACCAATAACAAACATCACTCATATATTTAGATGTGAGTTGAAAGAATAAATTATTTATGTATATAACTTTGCATATACAATATTGTTTAATCTAATATAAACTTGACTTATTATATTCATATGCATGTGGTCTATACATGTGAAGTGGTTCTTGATCAATGATCGACAAAGCTTTCGATCGACATTTCGGACCAATTAATACTCATTACAACCATGGTTTTGAAACCCAACCCAGATCACGTAGGTTGGGCAATCGGCCATCAACCGACCCATTGAGCAAGAGAATGGGTCTGTCGATTTATAAAATAAAGTTATTTTTAATGTATTTTCAAATATTAAAATATATTTTTAAATAAAAATAAATAAATTTATAATATTTTAAACACCAATTCGATAACAGGTTCACAACGATTAGACAATTGTTCCATGATCCGATAAAAATTTCATCATCGAATAAACTGTATTTGAGAATATTAATTACAACACCATCTCTCAAAGTGTATATGCTAATGTTCCACGATCAACTTCATCAATATGCATCTTCGATAGGGGTGTGTATGGGATGACCGAGCCATAGGAACGAATGAACCTATGGCTAGCCTGTTGAGAATAAAATTTCAGGTTGAGGCGTAAAATCAACTCGTTAAACCGTACGAATTGATCATTACCAATCAACGGATTGATATGAATTATTATTTTTTATTTTTTAGGGTTAAAATTATTTTTTTATAAAATATCAACTAGTTGATGGGTTGTTCTATAATTATAATTCACTTAATAATCCCGGGTAAAAACAATTCTAACCTATGTGATTGACGGGGTTACTGGATTTGACCCGTTTGGATCGAATGATTTTTATACTAAGATAATAATTTATTAAAGTATCAAATAAAAAAATATGCAATTTTGAGTGAATCATAATTGTGTGGTTTCCAAATGACATTTTATCTTAAAGGATCGATTTTTAAAGATAATATTTTATTGAAATGTAAATATTTATGATTTTTTGGTCTAGAATTTTTTAATTATATATTCAACCAAACTATAGGTAATTGAATCGATAAACCTCTATAAGTTATATACTATTAGATTATTTATTTTATTTAAGGAAATAAATTTAATCTTCAAATCTTAATTTGCATTTAATTCAAAGAGAATTTAAATTTCAGATCTTAATTTCTTTGTTTGTACACCACTAAAATAATAATAAAAAATGTGTGTTTTATAAAAACATTCGGCACTTGAAGGGAGGTGAGATTTTCTTCTCTTGTCTGGGGATTGTTTCATTTTGCCCTTCGAGTCCTCGATTCTTCTCTTTTCCTCTCATTTGCTGGCTGCTCTCTGATTCTTCTTTACGGGATTCACAATTTAGGCAACATTTTCCGATTTTGGCAAGGATCAGTCATTGTCTCATTGCACCATCATTTTTTTACCAGTAATTTCCCGAGAATATTAGGAGTTTTCACTTTTCCTGTTTCCAAGTTCCGGTTTGGATTTGGATTCGAAGAATTAAAAGCCATGGATGCTGCCAATTCTTGGGCTGCTCGTCTTTTTTCAGGATCGAAGAGCTATCAATCACCTCTTCACTCTCGATCTGGTGATTTTCTTGTGCATCCTTTTTAATTTTTTAGGGGATTTTTATGTAATGGGTATTATTTTTGTACAGACAATATTTTGTTTTAAAGTTACCTGGAATTAAGTTTTGTTATCGAAGTTGTGTACTTTTTAGGAAATGTGGAACTTTGAGCTGTATTGGTCGCCTATTGAGCTGAAATTAGGCTTCCAATGTTTGGAATTTTAAGGATTTTCCTTTGTGCGTCTTTTTTTCATCATTAACTTGCTGCATTTTACCTCTTAATATTCATTTCTATTCAGAACTCCGTGTTTTCATGATCGTTTGTGTTTCTGGATTTTATATAGGAATAAAAAGGGTTATTTTTTATGCAGATACTTTGATGGGATTAGAGGATGTTGAAATGGATGACGAAATACAGGAAGAGTATCCTTGTCCATTCTGCTCAGAATATTTTGATATTGTAGGACTCTGTTGCCATATTGACGATGAACATCCTGTTGAGGCTAATAATGGGGTAAAATTTGGCCTATTGAATATTACGAATGCTCGGATAATATGCTACGCCCTTTTATTTTTTATTAGTTCACATGTCAGATGATGTGTTTCATTGTTAATCCTCATGAAGAGATTGTGAAATGGCAGAATTATTCAATTCTCTCTACTACGAGTTCGTTTAGTCTCAGTTATCTGGTCGGTTGTCGTTATTGTTTCTTACATTATCCATTTCAGGTTTGTCCAGTTTGTTCATTGAGGGTCGGTGTCAACATGGTTGCGCATATAACATTGCAGCATGGAAATGTCTTTAAGGTATCCTTTCTCTTTTTCTTTGCATCCTTTTGTTTTCCTCATTTCTTATGTTTCGTTTCGAATTTCTATTAAACAAGCCTTTTTAAAACAATGAAAACACAAATATTCGCTTACATCGTAGCAAAATGAGCATTGATATTGAATATATAAGGCTGATAGACGGATAGAGTCTTTAGAATAGAGACTCAAAAATTTGAATTATACTATTTTCTATGTTAGTTGATATTTATTTTATAATTTTTGGGTTTGATCTGAAAATTTTCTTGACTGATATCACATACAGCATAAGAGAAAATCACGAAAAGCCAGTGGAAATTCTACGCTATCTTTATTTAAGCGGGAAATGAGAGAAGCAAATTTCAGGTCTCTCTTCGGAGGGTCTTCTCGTACAGTTTCTTCAAGCAGTGCAGCCCCAGACCCTTTGTTGTCATCATTTATTTGGCCAATGGCTGAAGAATATGAAGTAACTCCACCAAACTCTTCCATGGATTCAGCTAAGAAAACCACTATTGATATCGTTTCGGAAAGGTGATTCGATTGCTCAGTTTATTAGCTCTTGATATTGCTAGCTAAGATTCACACATACAT
Organism: Utricularia reniformis; assembly: GCA_009725065.1. Classification (NCBI taxonomy): domain Eukaryota; kingdom Viridiplantae; phylum Streptophyta; class Magnoliopsida; order Lamiales; family Lentibulariaceae; genus Utricularia; species Utricularia reniformis. The sequence continues at coordinate 242,968 of RWGZ01001000.1, read as the reverse complement.
ATTCTCTGTTGCTTATAACTCTTTTCGGTCAAATTATCGCTGAGGCTAATAAGTTTTATGTCCTATTTTCGTTTGATTTCTTTGTAATTTCGATCAGGAAAGTGGAAAAACAGCAGCCTCCCTTGTCCATGAAAGACAAGGAGGAGAAAGCAAAGAGATGCAACTTTGTCCAAGAACTCCTTTTGTCCACAATGCTCGATGAAAACTTGTAATATAAAGTTTGTTTGTACGCCTCGCCTTGTTGAAATCGGTAAAGTTCTCTCCTTTGTAAAATCACTAAGAGTGAAATAAGCTGCCATAAGTGTACTCTAAAATGCTTGTTCCCAGTTTAGAGCGTGATCATGATGATGTATTTGTACTGCTTATCTGTTTTATTCTATAAAATAAGGCAATATGCTCTTGTTTTATTGTGTTGTTACTGAACTATGATGAATTATAGGGAAAAAACAACATGGGGAAGAAAATTGCTTGTTCTAAATCTACATAAGGCTAATTTCTAGAAAACAGAGGACTGTAAGTGTAAGCATGCATTATCTCCTTCACCACTTCATTGGCAAATTTTTCAAAGCAAAATAAGCATCTAGGAAGTGTTGTTGCACCCGAACAAGGGGCATCGTAGCAGAAAAAGTTTCGTGCAGAACTCCGAGTCGGGTAAGCTTCGTCTGATCGGTGCTCGATCCCTAAGGCAGCTAATATAGTATGTGTTGATGTCCTTGCAATGGCTTTGAAAGTATAGTAATCTGCAGAAACAAAAATCAATGTACAAATAAGTAAGAAATGGTGTAGTTTTGGAGATCTTTGTACCCAAGTCGGAGTTTCGAGAGAGGCTTTTCATGAGTTCTAACTATAGTTTGCACTTGTTTCTTTTCGAAATAAGAGTCTTCTCTTTAACCTCGTTCTGCTGATAACAGAGATTATGATCACGTTGATCGACATCTCGTTGTGTCCCCGGATATGTTACTCTACTCCTTGAAGCTTCAGAGCTGAAAAATGTCGAGCCAATACCCGCATTCTCCATCTATCGAATGTAGTAAATGAATCAATGTATGGAAGAGTTCTAGGAGATGGGATCGGATCAAATGTTTCATGAGCAATCACGGAGAGAGTAGACGGAGGAGTAACATAAAAGCTAGTACCGGTGCTTTGACTGAGTGTATCGTTAGACGGCCTACAGACGTAACAATACCAATTTCCTTTTGGTACTTCAAGTCCAAGTTCAACACAATAAGTATGCGAAGGAGAATCACATAAATCACAAAGAAGCATAAGTGCATCATCCCATCCTTGATGACACTCGGTACAACGAGCATTTCGATACGGATCAAGATAATCCCTTACCTCTTCCTCAGACACTTGATAAACCTGCAATAACAAAAATTGGTAACACATAGATCGTGATCTAATTCTAGCCTACAAAGCATACGGTTCGACACATCAATAAAGGAGCACATTGCATATGAATACTTGGTAATGCACCATATCGATAAAAGCAAAGGTAAAATCCCACAAAATGTCTTGTGATATTGAAACAAGACTGTGAAAGTATATGTGTAGACTAGTGCATAAAAGAAATGAATCACATTGAAAATATTAAGTCAAACCAATTACTTAGGACACAAAAATGCATATTTAACACTCTCTAAATGCTGATATTTCGATACGGCTATTTAGAACCCGATCTTGTTCGAAGTGTTGATGATTCATTCTAACATAATGGTTTAGTTTGTGTACCTTATCACACAAAGGAACATGAGTAACATTCTCATGTCCCTGTACTCCATCAAGTTGCGGAATTTTAGTGACACTTCCAAACCTTAGGTTGCAAATAGGACACCGAGATTCGACCTTCGCCCACTCCACAATACATGAAAAACAAAAGAAATGATTACAATTGCTTAATTTGCCTCTACTAGTTCTTTTTCCTTCTTCAGATAAGCAAATTATTAGCAAAGAGGAGAGAATTGAGAGTTTGTGAGAAATCTATATTACTCTTCATTGAATGTAAAGGTAAGTATTTATTCTAGTAATACACCGGATACTTTCCTATCTTCTCCAAGACAGAGACTAGACTGTTTTACAGACTTTACTGCAGTGGCTATATCAAGCTATAGATTCAACTTTAATCACATGCGATCTTTATGTCACGGGTTGCAACAAGAGACTTCGGATAAGACTCCCCTTCAACATGATTGTGTATGTTACTCATTCCAAGTTTATTAACTAGATAATCATGTTGACGATGATTTAATCCTTTCGTGAGTATATCTGCAATATGTTCTTGTGATGCAACGTGAACTATGGCTAATGATCAATTCGCTACTTGCTCCCGAACGTAGTGTCAATCTAGTTGAAAATGTTTTGTCCGTTCGTGTAGAATTGGATTGTTAGCTATTTGGATCGTCGATTTGTTATCACATAGGATCCTCAAAATACTCGTGGAAGGATGCCAACAGATTCTTTAACCAAGTTACCTCGCATGATGCCGAAGCCATGGCACGATATTCTGCTTCCGTGGAGCTTCTTGAGATGGTGGATTGTTTCTTGGACTTCCAACTAATGAGATTGCTCCCTAAGAAGACGCAATGGCCCGTGACAGATCGTCATGTCGCTGAGCATTTCGCCCAATCACTATCATTGTATACTTTCAAACCGTTGCATGGGCTTCTCTGAAAGTAAAGACCAATTCCAGGATCCTTTTTCAGATAGCGTAGCACTCTGAAAGCAGCTTTTAAATGTATGTGAGAAGGTTGACTCATGAACTGTGAGAGCACCTGTACAACATAAGATATATCAAGTCGAGTGAACGTTAGATATATAAGCTTACCAATTAGTTTTCTGTAGTGTGTCAGGTCTATTGGTTTCATTTCTTCGTTATCATCAAAAGATTGGCCCAAGTCAATAGGTGTGTTAGCTGGCTTGCATCCAAGGAGTTCAAATTCTTGTATAAGATCGATAGTGTACTTTCTTTGACAAGCTATAATGCCCTTTTTGGAGCTTGCAAGTTCCAGCCCGAGAAAATATATTGGAATCCCTAGGTCTTTAATTTTAAATGTTTTGGCCAAGGTATCCACTGTACTGTCGAGAATATTTGAAGAGTTACATCCTATTAATATGTCATCGACGTACACCAAGAGTGCAAGGCATGATCCATCCGATAACTCATTTGTAAATAATGAGTGATCGGCCTTGGACTGAGAGAATCCTTCTTGAATAAGAACATTTGTAAACTTGCAATTCCATAATCTAGAAGCTTGTTTGAGGCCATAGATTGCTTTCTTTAATTTGCACAATGGTTTAAGATGTGGTAGATACTTCCCTTCAATCTTATAGCGAGGAGGAAGATCCATATAGAGCACATCATCTAAGTCTACATTGAGAAAAACGTCAAGTTGGTGAAGGTGCCAATTGTGTGTAGCGGCAAGAGAAAGGAATAGACGGACGGTCGTGTGTTTGACAACTGGGCTGAAGGTTTCTTCATAATCGAAACCTTTAATCTGACTATAGCCTTTTGCTACAAGTCGAGCTTTGTGTCGTTCAATTGATCCGTCCGCATTCATCTTGACTTTGAAGATCCATTTACATCCAACGGTGTGTTGATGAGATGGCATATATTTTATTTCCCACGTGTCGTTTTCTTGTAAAGCTTGAAGTTCTGAGTCAATAGCAGAGCACCACTCAGGGTGTTGAGCCACTTCTTGGAATGTAGTGGGTTCGATCACCCGATTTAATGACATTGTGAAAGCCTTGTAGGATGGGGAAAGTCGTCGAGAACTCATATAGTGTCCAATAGGATGCTCTGTGGAATAACCTGCATTTGATGATGTCTCGTGATAATAATCGTGTAGGTAAGTAGGGAGACGTCGGGTGCGTCGAGGTCGTTCTTCGAGAGTACTCCTATTATGTAAAGTGGGGCTAAATGGTGGAGCCTCGAGTGTTATTTGCTCCATTAGATCAAGATTAGTATGAGATGGAGAGTCGGATAATCCTTTTGTTCCTATTGATTCTGAAGTGTATCGAATCGGAATCTTGTGCTCATTGAGATGGTTAGTTTCCAACGAAGATAATGAAGCATTTAGAAAAGATGCAAATTGAGGTGAATATGGGAACACATGCTCATGAAAAGTAACATCTCTAGAAATAAATAAAACATGTTTGTCAAGATCATATAGTTGGTATCCTTTGACACCATTGGGGTAACCTAGAAAGAGACATTTCTTTCCTCGAGGATCAAATTTTGATCGGTCTCGTTTTAAAGTCGAGGAAAAATAGAGGCAACAGAAGACCTTTAAGTGACTATAGGTGGGTTTCACTCCTAGTATTTTTTCATATGGTATTAGGTATTTGAGGTGTTTTCGAGGTAATCTGTAACGACCCGCCTTTCCGCTTGCACGATATTGTCCGCTTTGGACTATGCTGATCCTAATGACACCCACCTAGTCCTCACGGTTTTACTTTTTCCCTAGCCCCCACACTTCCCAGTGGGTCACCCATCCCTGAATGGCTCCAAGGTGAGCACGCTTAACTTTCCAGTTCTAACGTTCCGCTTGCCACTTTGCTAGGGAAAAGGCCTCGTGCAATGGAAGACGAATCATTATACTTAACATACGATCGTTCCCCGTCTATAGCTGATGTAGGGATTCGCCTAAGGTGCCCTCTCTCTCGCACCCCCGAGGGGACCTCACATTCACCCCTCCTTATTGAGAAGGGGTGAATGTCATTGAAATATCTGCATCCATCTGAGGGGAGACCATCTGTAGAGAGGATTCCTGAAGAAGAGTAGATGGCTGAGTATCAACAACGTATTTTGTAAGTAGAGCCTGTAATTTTATCGAAAAGTTGATTCTTGGATCAAGGTGAATACCTGATCCCGTGGTTTTCTCCGGGTTCTCCAGTTCCACGTAAAATCCTCGTGTCCTCCACAAATCCTAAAATTGAAAGCAAAGAAGTAAGCGCAAAAATCAGATCGTAATACGTAGAGCTTTGATTCAATCATAAGAACAAGGAGCAGTTGATCCCTTATCAAATTGTCATTCTCATACCACCTCAAGGGTTGAGCATGTTGCTTCATACAATTGTGTGCCAGAATGAGGACGCTGTTAACGTAGCTTGTCCCCAAAATTTGATAGGCAAGTTGGCTTGAAACAGCAAGGCTCAAGCAACAACAATGATGTGTTGGTGCTTTCGCTCAACTCGACCATTGTGTTGAGAGGATTCAACACAAGAAGTGTGATGATGGATGCCTTGCTCTTCATAAAATTGAGTAAGGCGAAATTCCGGAGCATTGTCAGTGCGAATAATTTTCACAGAATGTCCGAATTGCCGCCCTATCATTTTTATGAAGGATGGCAAGATGGAAGCTGCTTCACTCTTGTGTCGCATAAGATAGGTCAATGTGCACCTAGAATGATCTTCGTCTAATGTGAGAAAATAATGGTGACCTCCTAATGAAGCTGTTTTGTAGGGACCCCAAGTATCTATATGAATTAAATCCAACAAATTTCTAACAGTGAGACTTTGACGAGGAAATGGAAGACGATGATGCTTTGCTAGAGGACATGTTAAGCAAATTTTATGTTTCATGCATTTTACTGAAGTGTCATGTCTAGCTATATGTTCTATTGTATCATGTGATGCATGCCCAAGACGATAATGCCACAAATCAAAAACAGAATCGTTCATAAAAGAGTTAGAAGGAAAATAGTGAGAGTTCGAGATAGGTGCTAAAATACAATCTTGATCAATAAAATATAGGTTGTTTAGCATGCTACTCATACCAATCGTCATCCATGTAGACGATTCCTGCAAAATGCAACTATCAGTCTTGAAAGTAATAGATAAGTTATTATCAATCGCGAGTTTATTCACTGATAATAAGTTTACTTTAAAACTAGGAATGAAAATGACGTTAGATAATTTCAGGCGGGTGGTAAGTTGTACTATACCGGTGCGGTGAAGCCATTTGGAAATTTTACCGTGGCTTGAGTTTTTGAAAAAGATTTGAAAAGTCGTAGGTCTGGGCACATATGCTCACTTGCTCCCGAGTCTATAATCCAACGACTATTTAAAATAGAAGAGATCATATTACCTGCAAAATGTTCAGATGAATTGGTAACAGTGGCATTAGTTGTAGTGGGTTGTTTTTTAGCATTCAGGTTTGAGCAACCATTGTCTCCTGGTAGTCGCTGGAGTAGTGCTTTAAGTTGTCCATAAGTGATGTTTGCTATTTCATTCTCATTGGAAGAATGGAGTATGTCATTGTTATCTTGCAATGTTACATTAGATGAATAAGCATTTTGTGTACCTCTGCTACCTTTTGTTCACTTGTTGTGTTGATCCTTTGGATATCCCACGAGTTTATAGCATTGCTCTATGGTGTGATTTGTAAGCCCACAGTGTATGCATTTCTTTTTGAAGGCTTGTGGATGTGGGTCTGTTTTGCTTAATAATGCAGATGCCTCATGTGGGAGTGTGAGAATAGGGCTTTTGAGTCGATATTCCTCTTGATGCAGACTGTTGTATACCTCTTCCATGGATGGGAATGGATTGCACATTAGAAGTTGCGAATGTATGGCACTAAACTCGTTGTTGAGAGAGTTCAAGAGCTTGTAGATCTTGTCTTTCTCATGTTGTTCGCTGAATTTTTCTAATCCCCCACACTTACAGTTTGGTAGTGGTCTAGAATTGAATAACTCCTCCCATAGAGTAGTGAGTTTTGTGTACAAATTATTAATGCTGAGCGACCCTTGTGTCAAGATACCGAGTTCTTGTTGGATTTGGCAGACTCTAGCATTGTTGGGTTGAGAAAATCGTTGTTCAAGAGTAAGCCAAACCTCCCTAGCTGTTCGTTTGTAAAATACAGTTGCAGAGATTTTGGAGTCTAAGCAGTGGAAGATCCAGGAGAGAACAAGGTCATTGCATCGCCTCCACATCGGGTACTGAGAATCTGTAGGGCTTGGTTCATCTATTTCACCAAGGATAAATCCCAATTTGTTTCTGATAGATAATCCGAGACGTACATCTCTTGACCAAGTTGCATAATTGTTTCCATTTAGTGGCACAGAGAGTGTTAGATCTACTGTATCCTACGAGCTAATGAATAAAGGAGATGCTGCGACCAAACCAGTGTCTTTGACCTCACCTTTGGTGAGATACTTCTTTTGATTTGTGTCTAAATCTCCAAAAGCCATAACTGCGGATAAATTTTTGCAGATCTAGAGATCCTCTGATACCATATTAGTAAAGAGGAGAGAATTGAGAGTTTGTGAGAAATTTATATTACTCTTCATTCAATTCAATGTAAATGTAAGTATTTATTCTAATAATACAATGGATACTTTCCTATCTTCTCCAATACAGAGACTAGACTATTTTACAGGCTTTACTGTAGTGGCTATATCAAGCTATAGATTCCATCTTTATGTCATGGATTGCAACAAGAGACTTCGGATAAGACAAATACTACATGTTTGCTTCATCACTCTCTTCTTCTTCCTTTTTTGCATTCTTTGTTAAGATTCAAATTCTCTAATTTGCTCTATTTTTTCTTCAGAATTTGTGTACTTGTAATCAAATGCATCATCATCATTTTCTTCTTCATCTGTAACACTATAGTCTTCTTCTCTGTAAATTTTCATTTTCTTGCCTTTTTTTTTCTGTAGAGTATCTAAAGCTCCATTTCTCATTGTTGGCTTATCGTCATTCTCCCGATCGACAAGGATCAGTGTCGATCGGCTAGTTATGTGACGAGCGGTGGGAAGGTTCTCAACGAGCATGTGACGAGCGGCATTGGAGAGTGATGAAGCGGTGACGATCGGTATGAGGTTCCAGCCTTGAGAGCGGTAAAGCTTCGGTGACGGTCGGTCACTGGAGGAGGTATACTGAGTATGGTCTACAAAGAATCGGGCCTTAGGGTTTAACCCTAAAAACCCATAGGCAACCATTATATAATAGGGTTAGCCGCCTTAATGATAACCTAATCATCTAGGGTTTATCAGAAGATAGCAGAGGAACACGAGAGGGAGCAGTTCTTGGTTTAGAACATTCTTGTGTTTGATTTAAGTTGCACAAGAACTCGATAGTTCTTGTGACTGTAATCTTTGTGTTATTTTCGTGATAGTGGATTGACCAGGAGGTGGTCCGTGGTTTTCTCCCGGTACTCGGGTTCCACGTAAAAGTTTTCTGTGTTCTTATTCCCATTCCGCATCTGATATTTGCTAAGTTTAATCAGCAAAACGAATCGTAAATTCCATTAAAAACTAACAAGTGGTATCGGAGCTCTTGGTTATCTGGTTACAGGTGCAGCAGAAGGATTTTTGCTCAGTGTTCAGATTTCAGAGACTGAAGATGGAGGATTCTAGTGTACCGATGATTAAACTCACGTCGGCAAATTATTCCATCTGGAAGGTGAAGATGGAGGACCTGTTGTCCTGTAAGGATTTGTGGGCGACGATTGATCCGGCAACACCAGAGGGGACAGAATCGCAGAAATGGAAATTGATGAACAAGAAGGCGCTGGCGTATATCAGGTCTTGGGTGGACCTGTCGTTGTTTCATCATATTGGAGAGTTGACAGAGCCGAAAGCCATGTGGGACAAACTACAGACAATCTGTGAGAGAAAGAATGTGCAGAACAAAGTTGGCACAATAAAGAAGCTAGTAAATCTCAGATATGCCGATGGGAGTCCGATGGCGGAACATCTGAATAAGTTTCAGGACCTGGTGAATAAGTTGACTCGGGCAAATTTGAAACTTGACGATGAGTTGCAGGCGCTACTGGTNACTTTACTTGGTGATCGATATGGTTTATGTCATATTGGTAGTTGCTCTATACAAGAGCAAGTTGGCACTTTCATGATGATTGCTGGATTAGGTTTACCTCGACGTGGTCCGGTCACCGTAGATTTTCAAAGGTCCACATACACAATTCACAGATCATTTCACTCCGTCCTTCGAGCATGCGTTGAAATGTCTCGCGATTGGATACGACAATATCGTGATCCTATGCTCCAACCCCCTAGCATCGAGCGAGATCCTATGTCTTGGCCATTTTTCAAAGTACGTTTACAATTCTTTATGTATAATATATGTCATTGTAACTATTTTTAACATTAATTATCAATAGCAGGATTGCATTGGGTGTATTGACGGTACACACATACTTGCTTGCATACCAGAGGATAAGAAACGTCCTTGGATAGGCAGAGATGGAAAACCATCCCAAAATATAATGGTTGTTTGTGACTTTGAATTTAACATAACATATTGTTTAGCAGATGCAGAAGGTTCACAACACGATTCAAGAATATTACGTGAGGTTGTACGTGATCGTAGAATGAAGTTTCCAATGGCATCTACAGGTAAATGTAACTTAGAAAACAAATATGAATTATTAATCTAAGTATAAAAGTTGTTTTCTCACAGGAAAATATTATTTGGTCGATTCCGGGTATCCAAATATGTCTGGATTTCTGGCTCCCTACAGAGGGATGCGTTATCATCTTGCACAGTTCGATGCCCCTAATTATCATAGACCTAATGAAGTATTCAATCATCGACATTCTAAGTTACGTTCTATTGTTGAGCGTACTATCGGAATGTGGAAAGTGAAGTTTAATGGACTTACATCTATTAGAAAGCGCACAAGTATTAAAACACAAGTCGCACTTGTGCCGGCAACGATGTGTATCCATAATTTTATCCGCCAGATGGATAAATATGATCCAGATCATAAAACAGTTGTAAACCAAAGAAATCCAGTTATGCAAGCGCAAACAGATTATGTGGATGGTGAATTAGATAATGATGTAGCTATGAACGCTATTAGATATCAAATTGCTAATGCCATTATTGCATATCGGTCCGTCAGACGTCGAATATAAACCTAATTTTTGTAATATTTATCTTCAATTATGTTTTAGAAAATTACTTTGCAATAACTCAATTATGTAAATTAATGTTTTTAATTTTCATTTAAATGTGAATTATAAATATGCATTTTTATGAATGTTATCTAGATAAATAAATTGATTAATTTGAATATACTACATTTTTTAAAGTAAGGGTAAATATGTCATTTTATCAAAATCACGTTCATTATACCACTGTTTTTTACCAAACAATTTTAAAAATCATGTTATTAAAATTGCGTTCACCTCACCGCAGTTCACCTCACCGCACTTTTTTAACGCCATACCAAACAACCCCATTGGCTTCACTTAACTTTTTAATATGATTCAATTCTGTTTTATAATACATGGAGTTATGGGTGAGTTTCGGGTTGGTTACTACCTATTTATGCATAAAAAATAATGATGGAAAAGCGTATCGAATTTAAGAGATAAAAATAGATTGATATATGACTCAAGCAATATCGAACCTATTGAATTAAGTTTGAATCGAATCAAGGTCAATTCGACTTGATGATGAAAATATTGTCTTACATCGATTATCGAAATATAAATATTCTAATTTATAATGAAAATGATATAATAACTAATTTGTTTCACATGATCCTTTCAGTGTATAATTCAATTTTTTTTATCTGAGACATTCTCTTGACCTATCGAATCATGGATTTCTACAGATTACGTTAAAGATGTGTTGATTTAAAAATACGAATACGTTGTTCTTTAACATTGTTATGACACTTAGATTATATTCTCAACCATTTTATTTTTTTACTAAGCAATTCACAAATAACAAGTTCATGAAAAAACTCAAAAATTACATAAAAACAATTCACTTTTAATCCGAATGACAAATAGGAAAGAGTGAACACACTCACTAATGGCATTCTACATTGGATGCATTAGGATAGGTAAAATGGCACACACTCATGAATAAGGGTATAAACGAATCGAGTCAGTTCGCGAACCAACTCGGTTCGAGTCGATTTCTATTTTTTTGAACCAAATCGAATCGAGTTTAGTTCAAATTCGAATTTCTAAGGAATTAAACCTTAAAATTCAAAATTTATAATGGGCAAATGACATTTAAGGTCTCCAAAATTTATATGATTTAGCAAATTTAGTCCATAAACTTTCTTCATTTTGATAAATTTAGTCCTCAAAGTTTTGTGGAAGCAAAACAAGTCCCCAAACTTTGTATTTTTAGCATAATTAGTTCTCATATTTTGTAACTTTTGGCAAATCTAGTCCTCAAAATTTCATATATGTGGCGAAATTGATCCTCAAATTTTGGGGACTAATTTTGTCACATGGAGATCAAATTTGTCAAAATATCAAAGTATGAAAACTATAAATGTCAAATAAAAGTTTGGAGGACCAAATTTATCAAAATCACTAAACTGTGGGGACCAAACTAACAATTTTCTCATTTTTTATAATGAAGGAGCAAAGCCGGTTCACGAACTAATAACAATATATATATATTAAAATATTTATTGTTTTTAATTAATTTGAACTCAAATCTTTCCCAACAAACGTTTTGATTTAATTCGTTTACACTCTTAACCGAGTAATTTAATATTTATTAATTTTGGGATGTGAGAGCCCAACAAGTCCAGATCCAAATATCAATCAGCCCAATAAAAACACAATCCCTTGGATTTTATCATTTCATTATTCATAAATTCAATCCCTTGGAATTCGGGTCGAAAATGGGTCAATTTACGCTTCTCGGGCATTGAAAACGGGTCCTTGGGGATTGAGTGAGCCGTGGCCAGGGGGAGCAACTTCATCGGATATGGAGGCGTCGTTGCACCCGTTCAGGTTGAGCCAATTTCTCCGACTCGCCGATGGGAACTCGTCTCTCTTCCGTAACCTTCGACCATTCTTCATTGTTCGTTGTTCTTCTTCTACTTCTTCCGCCTCTTCTACGTCCTCTCCGGTTCCTGCGTCACCTGCCCGCAACCGTACCAGGCCGTCTGCGGCCACTTCAACCTCCGACAGAGAGGCCATTCGCGCCATACGTATAGGAAAGGTCAATCTTTATCTTTTTCTAGACGTTTGGAGTCGCTTGGAAGTGGTGAAAGCTGCTGTTTTCCTGTGTTTTTTCCCTTATTTTAGATTCTTGTTAAACATACTGACGGAATAAGAACAATCTTGCTTCAATTCTCTAGTTGGGTCTAGGTAGTAGTACAATTTGGCATAACGGGCATCAGCGGCCAATATCGTATTCTTCGTATATCCAGCGGTATAGCATTTGGTATTAAAAAGACAACATTTTTACTTGATATAATTGGGTCTGAAGATAATCCGGAAATTCGTATCTTCCGGTACACCGGACCGGGTAGATGTTAAGATATATTTGGGTTAATGCCGTGCTGTTGTGTCGTAGACATATTCGGTAACTTGTTTGTAGTAGAAAAGGGTTAGCATCATGTATTTCTTGATTTGTGGTTTTTTTACATTTAGGTACAAGAGCTCAGGAGTAAAGGCTTGGATCCCTATGCTTATAAATGGGATCGTACTCATACAGCAAACAAGCTTCAAGAGATTTACAGAGATCTTGGAAATGGTGAAGAATTGGATCCTAGTGATCATATATCTATTGCTGGGAGAATCGTTGCACGTAGAGCTTTTGGAAAACTTGCTTTCTTAACTTTGAGGGATGATTCAGGCACAATTCAGGTTCCGATTTTTATGTGAACTAGTAATGAGTGATATTATTACTTCACTGAACACTGTTTTATCCACCCTTTCCATCTATTCATAAATATAATTGTTTCTCTTGTGATCGCATTTTTTGCAATATTACTCTAATTTCTTCTTCAATGAGTATTTTTGAAAGTTCAGTACTGATGATTCGATAAACCGATCAATTTCACGTTGAATAATTGATATTTTACATCAGTAAATTTCAATGATAGAATTTATCTGTTCATAAAATATTGCTCTCGTATTTTTCATTGTCCTTTAAATCTTACTTTCCATGTCCTGAAATTGTCATTTTATTATGATTTTAGCTTTACTGCGAGAAAGAAAGGCTACAGGAGGATAAATTTGAACAGTTGAAGACACTAGTTGATATAGGTGATATCTTGGGAGCAACAGGTTCTATTAAGCGAACCGATAAAGGTTTCTTATTATCGTGCTTTCTCTTTCTTGCACTTGAATTTACATGTGTAATCAGTATTTCTACGCCAAGTTTCATTTTTCTCTGTAATTTTGATACCATGAATTTTCACTTTATTGCTTTATGCTTCGAGAAGATTCGTCTTTAAAAAAAATGGTCCGGTATATGCATGGTACCAGCTACATTACCGGCGATAGATAATGATAATTCTACTGTTTCTCTATTCTGCTAGGGGAACTTTCAGTTTGTGTGACATCATTCCTTCTTCTAACTAAATCTTTGCTTCCCTTGCCCGATAAATATCATGGTCTCACTGACATAGACAAGCGTTATCGCCAGAGGTAAATCTTATGCTACTTTGCCAATCTTCATTAGCTCATTTTCTGTGTTATTTATGGGAGATTTGCAAGTATGCTCTTAAATAAAGATGCACATGCAACACCGTTGTACTTCAATTTTTTATCTTTTTTATTAAGGTATGTAGATATGATTGCAAATCCAGAGGTAGCTGACATATTCAAGAAAAGAGCTAAGGTTTGTGCATCATCTATAATTTTATTTGAGAAAATGGCTAGTTTGGTCCCCACAGTTTGGTGATTTTGATAAATTTGGTCTTCAAACTTTTATTTGACATTTATAGTCCCCATACTTTGATATTTTTGACAAATTTGGTCCCCATGTGGCAAAATTAGTCCCCAAAATTTGAGGACCAATTTCGCCACATATATGAAACTTTGAGGATTAGATTTGCCAAAAGTTACAAAATATGAGGACTAATTATGCCAGAAATACAAAGTTTTGGGACTTGTTTTGCTTCCACAAAACTTTGAGGACTAAATTTGTCAAAATGAAGAAAGTTTAAGGACTAAATTTGTTAAATCATACAAACTTTGGGAACCTTAAATGCCATTCGCTCATTTTATTTTTTATGTTCATTTGATTAAATCAATTGCCTGGAGTTAAATTAGCTTGATGGCAGATTATATCTGAAATAAGGCGTGTAGTGGAGTCCGCTGGTTTTATTGAAGTTGAGACTCCAGTTCTTCAGGTGCTATGTGTTCTTCAATCGACAATCAGATGCTCCTTTAAAAAAACAATGAATCGGGATGCTTTTATATGCTTCGTGATGTTTAGATGTAGAAAATATTCATTTTTTTTGTTTTTTTTTGTTCCTAGGGAGCAGCTGGTGGTGCGGAAGCTAGGCCTTTCGTTACATATCATAACTCTCTTGGTCAAGACCTTTATCTTCGGATTGCAACTGAACTCCATTTAAAAAGAATGCTGGTTAGATTGCTTTTTCATTGTTATTTAGGATTCAATGGACGGGGGAGGGCATCCCAGTCCATAAGAGAAGTGAATCACATTGAAAATACTTGAGCCAAGTCAATTACTCATGATATCACTCCTATTATAAACTAGATATTTCCTATTTCCACATCCGATGTGTGATATATTTCAACAGAAAACTTAATTAATTTGTTAACTTATTGGAAGTGTTCGATTTTCTCGTCCATTCTTTTCATTCCTTCTTCATTAATTATACATTTTTGCAATCGCAATACTTTTTATCGCTGTAAAGTGTGCTAATATCGTTGCTTAGTGCTCTTCTTTTAACTTATGGATGCCTATTTTAGTATATCAATTTTACGGATTTAATAACGATGAACTATCAATTTTATCATTCGACAGGTTGCTGGATTCGAAAAGGTATATGAGATTGGAAGGATATTTAGAAATGAAGGCATTTCAACCCGTCATAACCCCGAATTCACGACCATTGAAGTATAAATTCCTTTTTACTTGTGTTATTGGTTCAGTATCCTAATGAAGTGATGAATATATCAGAATTATATTAATGTGATATGGTTTTTGTGGTATTAGATTTATGAAGCATATTCGGACTACGAAAGCATGATGAATATGACAGAAGAGATCATCACTTGCTGTGCTTTAGCCGTCAATGGAAAACTCACCATGGATTATCAGGCAAGCTTTCTTAATATACGTATTCTTCTTCTTGTTGGTTTTGCTCAGTTTTGTCTTTCAATCGTTATTTACATCGGATCACGTGTATTTCTAAGAGGACAACCTCATGGTGTCATTTTCGTACCTTAGATTCTTTTTTTGCAACTCGTTATAAGAACGGTTTCTCCTACTTATTAAAGGGTGTAGAGATATGTCTAGAAAGACCTTGGAGAAGGGAAACTATGCACAATCTTGTGAAGGAGGCAACAGGTTTCGACTTCACTAAGTACGGAAATGACCTTTCAGCTGCAAAAGAAATTGCTATGCAAGCACTCAATGCTACGGAAGGCGTATCACACAGAAACATTATCGAAGCATGCCAATCCGTTGGCCATGTTCTGAACGAGGTGTTTTCGAAATCTATATCTCTTATCGAATTCTGAAATTCGAATATATGTTCGTGTTCAGGTTTTTGAGTTAGTTGTAGAGCCTCAGTTATTGCAGCCTACGTTCGTCATGGATTACCCCGTCGAAATATCTCCATTGGCTAAACCACATCGAAGGTTCGTATAATGAATGATTCATTCTTCCTATACTCTTCTTTTTTGCCTTGGAAACGAGTTGGTTTTTTATGGGAATCGATGAATCGTCTAGATACGTAGGGTTAACGGAGAGATTCGAGCTCTTTATATGTGGCCGTGAGATGGCAAATGCGTTCTCTGAGTTAACTGATCCATTGGACCAGGTAATCGTGATGAGTTTTAAATCGTGTTTCGTCGAATAAGAGAGAATGCTTTTAATTTTTTTTAGAGACAACGTCTAGAGGAACAAATTCGACAACACAAGAAGAAGAAGGCAGCAGTAGCAGCTTCACTAGCTTCAGAAANGAGTCATAGATTAACATGAACTCGAATGACATGATACTTGAAATATTCTCTTAAAATAGATAGGAACCGACGAGTCTCTGTGAGGAATGTGGAGGTTCGGGTATATGTTCCGAATGCAATGGAGAAGGATTTGTGCTGAAGAAATTGTCCGATGAAAATGCAGATAAAGCGAGGTTGACGGCAAAGAACATGGCTACGAGATACACAGCAGGGTAAAGTTTCTTAATCTTTATGAAAACTGAACATTTTAATGAGATTATTTATCATTCAACAGCCTTCCAAAGAAATGGAGCTATTGCACGAAATGTTCTTCGTCCCGATCATGTACTAATTGCGCCGGAAGCGGTAAAATAAGCTACCGGAACTGATCGAGTGAGACTTTGAAAACTTATGCAAAGATGATCACTTTTATTTTCTGGTTTTTTTACTGTGAGATTGTTTGATCTTGAACATCATCTCTATTCTCAGTTCCACACGCTATCAATAATATTGGGTCGATCCTGGCCCGGTTCTTATGTACCAAACTTGTTCGGGTTGAATCCGTTTAAGAAATGTGGTTTTGGTAGGGTTCGATTGTTAAATTGTTATTGATAAAATTAAATGGGGATGCTTAGATATAGTCCCCATGATTTAAGGGTTATTGTAAATTGAGTTTCAATAATTTTGAAAATTTAGCAATTTTGAATCCCAAAGTTTTAGTATGGTAAAACATATTTCCGATTTTTGTATGGTTTGACAAAATTAGTCTCTATTGTTTATCAAAATTGTCAATATTAGTCCTCAAACTCTTCAATTTCGGCAATGTTAGTCCCCAAACAAAAACAATGACATATTTGATCCTCGTAATTCCAGAGTTTTGATAAAAAATTTCCCTAAAAGTGTTAGAGGTCCTAAACGTTTTGAAAAATGACAATTACGACCGTTAAATAATTTTGCAACAGTGGTCCTCAACATTTTGAAAAACATAAACCCTAACGGCGTTAAATAATTTAGGTACCAATTTCGCCAAATTCCCCAAATTTGGGGACTAATTTTACTACCAACCATAAATAATGAGGACTTGTTTTGCATTTTTTAAACTTTGGAGACTAATTATGAACTTTATAGATTGAATTTGCCAAATTTTACAAACTATGAGGAAGAATATTGTCAATTAATTGAAATTTGGAGACTGTATATACAAAAAAATAATTTGGGGATCAAATTTGCTAAAATCAACAAAATTTGAGGATCAAGATCACGATTATGCCAAAATTAAATATTATCAAAATAAGAAAATAATACATTTAATCTTTAAATTCTCCATAATTTGTAATAATATATTTAATCTCCAAATTTAATAATTTAAATTTGTAATATTTAGTAATCACGTCCCAAAATGAAAAAAAAAATAGTCTAAAAATTTGATAATAACCGAAGATCTCAATTGTCGAAATTGAAAAATTTTAGGGACCAATTCATATACTAAACATTGGAGATTAATTTACCTAAACTTATACAATATGAGGATCGGTTTCGTTATCTTAATACTTTGTGATCAAAATTGTTACAATTATAAAATTTTGGTGACAAAAACTACTAGAATCATGAAATTACTGGACGAAATTTGCGTCATTTTATCAAAATGTTATAATATAAATAATTATCGAATCTAATATCAGTTCGTGTGTAGAATCGGATATGATATACTTTGATAATTTGAGCTCCCAATCGATTATGGATCCGACCCAACCTTGTATATCCTTAGTCCGACTGATATTGTCGTCCCCCATAAGCAATGAGTCATAATAAATTGGGCAAAAAATATTTAATATAAATATATTTATAAAAATATATCCCATATGAATTAGTTAGGTTGGCCCAACTCCAATCAACTTGAATATAAATAAATTTAATCAAGTTAAATTTAAGTGTTTTCTAAAATTTGAATTTAATTCGAGTTTGAATTAATTAAAAATAATATATATTTTAATTAAATATATATTATAATATTATTGACTCGTAAATTGATTAAGTTTGATTCATAATAAATTTTGAGATTCAAAGTTGTTTTGTTAGGCCTTCCACAACGTTGGTCGCCTAGTCAAATTGGGAGGCCAACGTGGCAAAATGATGTCCATCCAGAGAGAAAGTGTCCCGGACGGAATACTCTCTCTTCTCAAATTTTATTTTTTAAAAAAAAAATTAAATTAAATTAAAAGAATTATAAACTATAAAAAATTATAATTATTTTATAAATAATATTATAATTTTTATGTATTTGATGTGTAGGAAAATAAACTTAAAAAATTATAAGTGTTCGAAAATTGTTGTAGAGATAAGATGAAAGTTATTTTTAAAATTAAAGAATGATGATGTAAAAAAGTAATGTGAATGAGAGAATGAAGATTTAGAACGGACATGACTGTGGATTGTCTTATGAATTGGAACTTGAATAGAAACCAAAATGGAATTGGAGACATGAGTGACTCATGAGATTCGCTGACGTGTCTTCTTAAATAAGACGGTACCCAGGCATGGACCCTTCACGTGGGTGATAATGACAAGGCATGGGTTAGGCAATTTTTCATTTATTAATACATTATAATTAATAATTAATAATATTACGGACAAACCCATGTGGACATCTCGTAGACTACTTTTTTAAGATTGATTAATTTAGCATTACCCTATAGAATCAATTGAAAGCCATAATTATTAGTATTTAGTATAAGGACAAATTTACATAGAAAATGATACAAAGATTAGAAATTATGTATTTAACTTATAAAATTTCAAAATTGTTTAAAAGTTATTCTTGAGTTAATATTATCGATTTTTCGTTCATTCTTATTTGAAAGGTTTTAATATTTCATATGTTATTTTTATATTTTTCAAATATAATCTAGTGATGCGATTAAAATATGAGAAAATGGTGTTTTTGGTCCTCGTAGTTTGATCATTTTGGTAAATTTAGTCATCCAAGTTTATTTTGACATTTTAAGTCCTCGAATTTTGGACATTTGGCAAAATTAGTCCTCCTATTTTGGAACATTTGGCAAAATCGATCCTCAAATTTCATATTTAGTTATCCAAATGAAATCGAACAAAACCGGTCCATGTAGTTTGATCGTAGTGGCAAAATTAGTCTCCGTATTATATAAAAATGAAAAATTACAAATTACAAACTTCGGGGACCAAATTTGCCATAAACATAAAATTTGGAGGACCTAATTTGCCAAATGTGGCAAAGTAAGAGGACTAATTTTGCCATAAATAAAGTTAATGGACTTAATCTGCCACAATTATCAAAATATGATGACCAAAATTGCCAAAATAGGAAACAACGAGGACCAAATTTGTGCGTCGCCCATAAAATATTATTGAGCGTTAGGTGTCAAACCTCAAATTTTTTTTATTTCGAGTATCAAATATGCAAAATTGTATTCTTAGATATAATAATATTTACAAATTTTTAAAGTTTATGGATCAATAAGAACTATTGTAATAACTTCTTATATTATTTTAACATTTTTAAAACTTTGATAGCACGATATTTATCATCCTTAACTCGAAATTATCATTTCATCATTGTATCGTTGTCAAGTCATTTTCCGCTATTGAACCTTCCTTTAAACGTATGTAGTTGATAATAATTGTAGTTCAAAAGTTGATGTCCATCCAGATGGATAATATGAAAATAAAATGAAATTTGAATAAGATGTACATATTATATAAAAAAAATTAATCATATTTAATTGTGACTCACCCAACAACAGCTCAATAAAACAAACAAAGTGGGTTGTACCAAAGTATTGATTAGTTAGAATAATTTATAAATAAGTTTATAATATAATTGATGAGATCTCCGGAACCCGATACCCCGAACCTGATCAGAGCCAAACTTAGTCAGATCAGCCCAAGTAACATAAGCCGAACTTGGACGGCCCAGTCGGACCCGACCGCCCCGTTCATATCGATCGGCCCCGATCGATAGGACCCAGCTTTCTCCCCCTCATCAGGACCGATCGGTCTACATCTCACAGGCTAGGCTTCGGGTCATCCACATTCATTAACATGCGACAACAACCTCCGACAATTTTGTCAGAGGCATGGTCTGGCGAAGTCATATGAGTCCCCCTTAGTCTGGAGATAGCCGACTAGTAGCGCCGAAAGGCCTAGCGTCGTGCAGTCCTATGAAGTCATGCTCGGTGGCTGTCCCGGCTGATACGAGCCGACCTAGCCGCAGAGAACAATCACAAAACGACACCTTACTGTTTACGCAGCACAGTAGGTGTATAAAAAAGACACTTGGGAAGCGAAGAAAATGATCCTCCTTTTGATTTTCCTTGCTAGCTTCTTACTTTGTCATCTATCGATTTATTTTCGATAAGTTTTTTTCCCCTTTGTTGTCAAAAGAAAACATGACATTTGTGATCATCATCTTGCTTATTGAATCGACTAAGAGCATTTCCAACTCTTAGTCAAGTGATTTTTTCCTCAGCTTTTGAGGTTTTCCACTCTATAATTGTCATATGTCTTCCACATTTGATTATAATCGTCTTCCACATATTAAATAAATTACAACCGAGCTCGTTTCACAACGAACTGGACGACTGTTGACACCCTCGGTTTTTGAACCACAACAATAATATATTATTTTATTTATATCTTATAATTAATATACCTTGAATGGATTATTACATTTTTGGTAAAAACTTTATTGTAAAATCATCGTCACAATAATGATATGAATACGGAATTTATAAAATAAAATATGTAATAATTATGCAGTGTACGGGAAGTGTATACGTGTAAGCCTCTAATTGATGGAAATAAAAATGTCACTATTCCCTTAATCAGTGAGTACGGAAATATCATTAACTATTTATTATTGTAATATTAATACTTTATTAAAAAACTATGCTTCTTTTGTTTATTTGCAATTTAATCCTTTTAAATGCAAAAATAAAGACCTCTAGAGAGTGCATTAAGCACATACAATTTTGGGCATAATTTAGGGACTTCTTGAAAATGATAATATAATTAAACATTTAACGAGTTTATAATAATGAGGTCATATTGATGAATATTAAATGTGTGAGAAAATATTTTATTATTTGATAAAATTAGGTAAATGACAACACCATTTTATAATATTGTAAAACAGATACCAAAAAATTTAGAAATTATATATTTAGCATCTAAAATTTCGTCTATTTTTTCCATTAGTTGGTTTAACAACTTATACTTATTTTTTATTTAAATTTTTGTTTGAAGTATTATAATTAGATTTTTGTAAGGTTAAAGATTAAAATACAATTCATTGATGTGTTTAAAACATTACTAGACGTTAGGGCTAAACATAAACAATTTTGGGGAGAATTTCTAAAATATACACCATTCAAGTTCCACATTACCAAACTAAGCATCCTTTTAAAATCATTACACAATCTATGTTAAACAGACACTGCATGGAGCCACAAGGACTCATAGACTCGGACTCGGGGACTCAGATTTGTTAAAGAGTCCGACTCGTTAATATTATCAATTATTTTTTAATTTAAATATAAAATTAAAAAAACGTGTGTGGTTAACTTAGATTAATAATTAATAATAAATAAAATTATGATTTATCTAATTATATTATATAAAATAATAAATTATGACCACAAATATATATAATAATTAATGTTTAAAACCGATAAAAATACCGAAATAATTGGTATATATTATATTATATCTCAATAATACCGATATATCACCAATTTTTAAACATTAACTAATTTTATTAATATATATAAATATAATAATTTTAAATCATAACTATTTCAAAATAAATAATAATACATTTAAATATAAAAAAACGGACTCGTGTCCAACAGGTATCCGAGGAGAGTCGGTGTCCGAGAAGAGTCCGACTCGAATTCGGCGTCCCCGGAGAAGAGTCCGTTTAACATAGTACACAATTAAGCATATTTCATTATTTTATTGATATATCTATTAATTGTTTATATTTAAAATATATTATACAAAAATAAAAAATTTAAGGAGTTAATTGTAATTTTTTAAAATATTAAAAAAATAAACTTATTTTGTAACACAAATATAGGAATGGATTCGATTGAAACCACCCGATTACGTGATCTTGAGTCAGGTTAATTGAGTTCAGGTTTTATACGGGTTAAATTAAAATGAATATTTGGTTGTTGGTTTAGCTTTTCAAAATCACGGTGAGGTGTGCTGATCGTAACGTGCGTTGAGATAACCGTGATAATTATGATCGGAATTTAGAAAATTGTTTGTAAAAACTATGATGATTTTAATAAAATGTCTATTTTAACATTTATATTAATATATTTATTATATGAATATAAGCCAAATAAAAAACAACTGAATTCTGAAATTTCCAACAAAAAATAAACAATCTATAAAAATTTTAAATTCTATATATTTCTAATAAAAATATATCATATTTTAATTTCTCGATCTAATAGAGACATGAACACAATTAACCGAATTCATATCTACGTAATCAGGTCGGGTCTTGGTAGCTACAAAATAAGTACTTTTTATTTTTGTATAATAGGTTTAAAATATAAACAACTAATAAATATATTAATAAAATAATGAAAGATGCTTAATTGTGTAATGATTTTAAAAAGATGTTTAATTTGGTAATTTGGAACTTGAATGATGTGTATTTTAGAAATTCTCCCAACTATTTTGGATCTTCAATGTTAAATAAACAATTATAAAAATTAAAAAACCTAATCTTTACATTTTTTTTAAAATTGATGGATTAATATAATCAATTATAATAACTCCATACATTTTTACAATTTCAAAATTTAAGACAAATTATTTACACTATTATATATATGTATAGCTTTGATATGCAAAAGACCTCATACACTATCTAACTATCTTCTTCTTCGTGAAACACGCTTTAATCATGCACTCAAAGCTCGTATTTCTTCTGCTTCCCAAATGAAATTAGGGTCATCTCTATTTCTTCTTCTTCACAAATGAAATTAGGGTTTTCTCTAATTCTTCTGTGTGATGAAAGATTCAGTTCATTTTGATCTCTGGGTACAGAGTAATATCTGTATAGCTGTTGTTTTCTGGTGCATTATCTTCAAGATTCACAAATACCGTCCGATACTGTGAATCTTGATGATGCTGCATTGGCAATCAACGGTTTATGATTATTAGCAAAAAAATAATATGAAACAAATATCCAATACACTTGTCTACATTCACCCGTACCCGTATTCACGTTTCAATCTCCATTAAGTGCTTTTACGGGGATATTACGGAAAATATAGTGAGATTTTAACTTGATTATGTTGAAATATATGCTACATCGGATGTGGAAATAGAAAATGTATAGTTTATAGGAGTAGTGATATCATGGGTAATTAATTTGACCCAAATTTTTTTAATGTGATTCATTTCTCTCATGAATTGGACTGTACTCCCCGACCCATTGAATCTTAAATTTCAAAAGATTATGCAATTTAGTCACTCGTTTTTAAGAAACGTGTAACTTGTTTACTCGTGTTTGACAGAAAAAATTGGAAAACGCAAGTCACTTTTATAAAAAATAATTGGTTATTTTTTATGTGATTTTTAGTTTAAATCAAATTCTCTTCATCTCGTAATTCAACTTTTTCTATACAATTAAATAATGTATATGAATATAATTTTGTAATAAATATATTTATATTATATAATACATATTGTTTTATTGACAAACATATAAATAAATAATGATATTCAAAAATTGTAACTTTTATGGCATATTTTTACAAACTCAATACATACCCATCTTACAGTCATATTTAAACTCATCATTCTCTCATTTTTGTGGTATGTTTCTTTAAAAATTTTGAATTTTCGTTGGGTTATTTTTAATTTTTAGCTTCTTTGTATTGGATCCACGGCCAAGCGTCGTTCTTCCGACGTCGACGCGGACGGTGATGGCTGTTTCAGAAGTTGAAGTTTTCCCTCTCCTATCAAATGATTTGAAGTTCGTGGCAGGGCAATTCCGGCGATTGCACAGCAAGAAGCTCTGGCATAAGTTTAGATTCTATCCGCATCAATGGAGGGCGTGGAGAAGACACCGGAGAAAGAAAATAGCGGAGAAGGTACTCCGGCGTCGAAAATGAATCGACGGTGGGTATGAGCACTCAAACGGGATTTGCTGCTATTTTGGCGTCGAGTAGCAGAGTTGTACGTACAAGTAGTAATTCAGTTTCCGCCGCCGTGAACTCCCTTCAGAAGCCGCCTGAGCCTGATTTCTCTGCCGCCTGAGCATTATCACTAAAATACTTGTACAGAGAAACAATTACATATATAATTTAGATCTTCAAATCCCATAATTTCTCAGTTCATCTATTGTTCATGCAACAGAGATTCAACTCGGCCCACCGGAGTTATTCGTCGGGAAACTCGTCCGGTGATGTCCTCGCCATGCCAAAAAAACCATAGGAAGCAAAGCTCCGATCATGGTAACACCGAATCCACAGAACATTGAAAGAAGGATCGAAGGAACAACATTCACATGAACCTAACAAAGACCCAAACATATTCAAAACTAGATCAAATCCCTTATCGTATTGTATTCCGAGGGAAGATTTCTTACTATGTCGTAAAATATATGAGTGAAAAGAACGACGAAGGCGAACTGAACCAGTGCATAAAGCCACACGAAACGCCTAGTGACTGAGAATTACAAGTATATTAACAACATAGAAGAAGTTATTGGCAATTCACATACACGTACCCATCGTTGAAGAGGTTATCGACGAAACGAGGCCGAGGAGAAACGAAAACGGAAGAGATATCGTTATTGTACTTGACCCCATTTTGCCAATCTGCATGAAGAGAGCAAATGAGTAGAGTTTAAGTCTAAGTCATATTCATTTCAATCCCAATAGCATTCTCATTAGCTTACCAAAAGCTGCTCAATGAAGCAAAAGTAGGCAAACATGCTAACGATCGAAAGAATCGGAATTTCATGCCAAACTCTGTAAAAGACGATCGAAAAAATCGGAGTTTCTATCAGCACTTACTAGCTATTACAGCGTTGTGTTTGAGAGGTTACCTTTGTTGTTCCATTGTTCTCGTACCATTTCGATTTGTGGAGCTTTGAATGCGGAGAAGAGTGACGGGAAGATTTTGAACTTCTTGCTTACAAACATCACAAGTTTTGTTTCCTTTAATGGAAAACCACTTCACTGCACATTCTTCATGAGCCAATGCAAGTTCACCTTTACAGTGACACTCCATTTTCAGTGTCTTTCCACCTTCACAAAATTCAACAAGGCAAATTCGACAAACGGCATCTTCTTCCGGTATATCTTCACCGGTACCTTCACTGTTATCTAAAAATGGAGACAATTTAACTTACATATTTATGTCAATGTAATAAAAACTTACCAATATCTCCTGTCCCGGTCTGTGATACTTCTGAGTCTTCATTCTTCGGTCTCGGAGTCGACAAAATTACACGAAAGAAAGAATTTGTTCGCCTAATAACATTTGATTCCTTTTTAACAAGAGGCGCGGAACGTGATCGAGAGAGATGGGAAGGTTCTGTTATCTGCAAAAGATGCAAATACAATCTAAAAAATCTAATGTTTCAAATGAAGGATGCAAGGACTTACATGATTTGTAAGATGATTAGCATTTTCGGTATCCGAATTTGCTACTAAATTTATGGGAAATGAAGATGTCCTCTTCATTCTAGGAGTAAAAATTGTTGATAAGGACCATGAAGGCTTATCTCTTTCGACCAAAAGTGTCGAATTTGCATCACTCTCATTTCCCTTCTCTATATCTAAACTTGAACCTTGATGCTTGAAGCTTCGCTTCGGCAGCAGGCTCTTGATAGATGGCGGTATCCCTTTAGATGAAGATGAATCTTTATCAGAAACCGGAGAGCTTGGTTTCAGTACAAAGTTCACTCGTTTCGGAGTTGGAGTTCGTGCTGATAACATGTTCCCTTGAAGATATAAATCTTCGTCTAAATTTCTGCTTGGTACATTCAAGAAAAGGTTATGCTTTCTCCATTGTTTCCCTTTTGATGTTTCTTCATTTGGTCCCTGAGGATTACGATACATTCAAACTGTTAAGTAAATTCAGGATTCAATGGGCTGGAAGAGCACAATCCAGAAGTGAATCACATTGAAAAGACTATAATTATTGTAGTTCTACAAGTGATGTCGGACAATATTTCAACATTCCCCCTCAAATCTAACTAGCCTTGGTTCGGTTCAGACTCGCTTTAATATGCTCGATAGTGCTCGAATCATAGGTCGATCTATTTTTGTCGCCTATACTCGATACACTTTTCTATCATAGTATTTTTATCTAAATCGGTACGGACCATCTCGAATCCCACCCTGGAGCAATAATACCATATAGAAATTCAGGATTTAATGGATCGAAAAAGTGTAGGTGTAGTTCATTCCATATGAGAAGTGAATCACGTTTAAAAAGATAGGTCAAACCAATTACTCATTCATCAAGCTTTTTTACAGCTAAAACAACACATAATCCGAAGAGCATCGGCTTTAAGAAGTACAGAACTTGATATATCAATCAACAAAAACCAGGAAGAAGCATTAACAGCAGCATATCATCAACGCCAAGTTAAGACTAAATGAAACAAATAAGCATAATAAGACAAGAAAACATGAAGTTAATAGGTAAAAGGTAATAAAAGGCTGAGAAGAAAGAAGAAAAAGAGCTACCTCAGACATGGTAGAGGTCACTTGCTCAATCCTTCAACTGTGAAATTGCAATTTTTTCGCCTTAAACTCTCAAAAACCCGAGATAAACTACAAGATCCAGACTGATAGATTTGATGAAAAGGCAGTAGCACTTGTGGGATTAAAGCATTGAAAGGAAAGTTGGCGTTATATTCTTTGTAGGGTCGTCTGCTTTTCCTTCAATCTTCATGCCCACTTCCTCTAAAAGTTGATTCCAGAACGGTAGCGCCTCTGCTTTGAATGATTTTATCCATTCAAGAACGAGAACTTTCATGGTTTAATCGATTAATCTAAAAGTATTCTGTTCTCGTGAAACTGCAGAGAAATCGAAAGAAACTCGGAGGAAAACCGGAATTAGGGTAAAGAATGGAAACTCCATTACCCCATAATACCATAATCTCCGGCGTCGATTGCAGGAGCATTCCGGCAAGCGTTGCGTTGTTTGTCGATGAGAGTGTCGACAAACAGTTTTTCCACAGCCCAAACGCCTAATAGCTATAGGGGACATCCACGGAGACCTCCAAAAGGCCAAACAAGCATTAGGGTTGGCAGAATTGATTGACCCAGAAGGGCGGTGGTCTGGCGGCTCGGTTACCGTTGTTGAGGTTGGTGATATTTTCGATCAAGATATTGTATTTCTTTGAGAAATTGAAGAGGGGGGCCTCGAAAGTAGGTGGGTCAGTGATTATAATGAACGGGAATCATGAGATTATGAATATGGATGAGGATTTTCGTTTTGTTACTCTAGGAGTTCAAAAATTGGGGAATCAACGATTTGTTTCATGGGTTTTCTGAAATCCCTAGAATCTCACCGGAGTTTCAAACTGCTCTCTGTCACGTTAAGTCGCCTTAGGAGGAGATAGAGCGAGGAAGGTAGGTAAGAAGCAGAATGATTCAAATTTACAGAAGATAATCAGTACAGAGTCATCTCGACATTTTCGAGGCACAGAGCCTAACGGTAACAAAAGTAACGGTAATAAGAGGTTTGGGCCTTACGGCCCATTCTTTAGAGTTAAATGGCAACTACATATTGGGCCTGGGTTAATTGGTGGGCTGAAGACATCTTTCTGTGGTTCACGATCTCTTGGGCGAGGGATTTAAATTTGTGATATTAGAATGGTGAAAATTGCATAATTAATTCTCCAACTTACGAGGTGTGTGAAGTACATTCCCTTCAATTTACGAAATTGCAAGAATAACACCTGAAGTTATCAATTATGATGTTGTGAAGCACCGAAGCGGATTAGTCGAAGCGGGAAAGCGGAAGCGGCGAATCGAAAAACTTAGAAGAATCCGTTTTGCGAAGCGTTGTGAAACATTTACATTAAAAATAAATAATAATATTTAAATCTTTTAAATATCAAGTTATTAATCAAATAAACTTCTAATGCAAATATAATATTATCTAAATAAAAATATTTCATCAATATTTTTCAATCTATTTGCGAAAAAATTAATCAAAAGAATTATTAGTATATTTTTTTGATGTCCACCAATTTTATATTTTTCAAAATAATGATAAGTATTTTTTCATCACGATACAGATTTTAAATGTAATATTTTATGTGTTTATGAAAATGAAATTATTAATTTTATGAATATTACAATTTAAAATAATTTAAAAATTATTTTTTTAAAATCTAGACGCTTCGGAGCCGCTTCGTCCCGCCGCTCCCGCTTCGAGCCGCTTCGGAAGCGGGAGCTTCATTCACTAGCAGCTTCCCCGCAACACATGTTATCAATACCGTTTGTTTTTTACCTCTGATATTTAGAACCTGGTTTTCTGTAAGTTAAAAACAGTTTGAAAACTCATCACAGAGTACGCAAATAGGATCCGTTTGAAAAATTATACAAAAATTACCATTGATGTTCGACAATTGTGCATGAAATATTAAAAATTTACGAGTTCATTAAAGTGTCACTCATAAACGATATTGGAAACTTGAGGTGTCTTATTTGCATATAATTGAAGTTTGAGGACTATAAATACATATTTTTTATTAAAAAGTGTACCATATTTGCAATTTTGTAACTTTGATGACATATCATTTACATAACCCGTAAGTTGTGGGGCCGTGGGCAAACATCACCTTATTAGAATGTCATAAGTTAGTGACACTGAATATGATCAAGGAAATAATTTACAAATTTAAATACTTGATGAAATTATTATTTGATTTTATTTCATATCATTATAAATCTAATCAACCATATCTTTATAACTAATTGATAAATTATACAATACCACTCAAGTTAATTATAAGGTTTAGATTTACTAATTGAAATGAATTGAACTATCTCTAAAAAAATAATTTTTTCTAGTCAAAATAGCTCAAAGGAATTATCCATGCATGTTACATGTTACATGTTACTTAAGTGGACATGTACATGGAACATGATGGTGTTTAATAAATATTTGAATGTATTTGTAGATTATTTTATAGTAATTTAAAAAGATATTTTAATTGCATTCATATTTGCAAAATGTGAGTGCAAATGTTTTTGTCAAATGAAAGGATACTTTTTTCAATGTCCCTAGATGTATGTATATCCCAACTTTGAAAATGTAGAAATAATGTCCAAAATTAGATATATTTAAATAAGATAATGAGAATAAATTTTATATTCTGTATATTAATAATAATAATATAAGGTGGACAAGCATGCAAGATCCGAAGAACCTTCCTCCATTAATGGCTCCCTTGCTTCGATAGTATTATTTCCCATTCTACCCTTCTCCCCATGCAACGCTAAACGCCATGAGCCAAATCAACCTTTCTTCCAACCAACGTCCCTCCGCCACCTTTCCGACCTGCATCGCCGCCGTTTTCGTCATCATGCTTCTTATGTACTCCTCTAACCTCCTCCTCAACGACCAAACCGCCCCTTCTTGCCGATCATCCACTTCTTTTCCACAAGAGAAGATCGGACAAATAGGTAATTTCACCCCGCCCGCTATGAATCCTGTTAAAAAGCAAGAGATTCTACAGCTAAAGCACGTCGTTTTTGGGATAGCGGCGTCGGCGGGATTATGGCAACGGAGGAAAGATTACGTGAAAGTATGGTGGCTGCCAGGGGTTACACGCGGTGTAGTTTGGCTTGATAAAAGTGTTACTGTCCCTGTAGACGAGAGAATGGCCTTGCCGGAGATCAGAATCTCAGGTGAAACTTCGAGATTTGAGTATAAAAACCGGCAGGGAGATCGGTCGGCGTTAAGGATTTCTAGGGTGGTTTCTGAGACTTTCCGTCTAGGGTTACCGGATGTGCGGTGGTTCGTCATGGGTGACGACGACACTGTTTTCGTTGTCGAGAATATTCTCCGAATGCTTTCCAAGTACGATCACAACCAGTTTTATTACATCGGTAGTTCATCGGAAAGTCACATTCAGAACATATTTTTCTCCTACGGTATGGCGTACGGCGGCGGTGGGTTTGCTATCAGTTACCCACTCGCCGCCGAGCTGGAAAAAATGCAAGACCGGTGTATTCACCGATACCCTAGTTTATACGGCAGCGACGACAGAATTCAGGCTTGTATGGCGGAGCTCGGAGTTCCCCTCACTAAGGAACCTGGTTTTCATCAGGTAAATAAATATACATGCCCACAAGGTGTTTGTAAAAATGCTTGACTGGTTTAGTTTGCCTTTTACAATGAAGTTTTGCCATGCAGTACGATGTATATGGTAATCTTCTAGGACTTTTGGGAGCTCACCCTGTAACTCCATTGCTATCTCTACACCACATTGATGTAGTCGATCCGATAATCCCCGGTTTAAGCCGTAAAGACGGGCTAAAACGGTTATTCCAATCGGGTAAACAAGACTCAGGGAGCTTAATCCAGCAATCAATTTGCTACCATAATACTCGTTACTGGTCCATATCAATCTCTTGGGGCTACGTTGTACAAGTTATGAGAGGCGTTATCTCACCACGAGAACTCGAGACTCCAGCGAGAACATTTCTTAATTGGTACAAGCGAGCCGATTACACTGCCTATGCGTTCAATACTAGGCCGGTTGCAAGACACCCTTGTCAAAAGCCATTCTTGTTCTACTTGAGCTCAGTGACATTTGATCAAAAGAGGAAGCTCATAATTGGAGTATACAGTAAACATAAAGAGCCACGCCCATTTTGTAGATGGAGAGTTGTTTCACCTGAAAAACTAGACACAATTCTCGTGTTCAAGAAACCGGATACCGATCGATGGAAAAAGGTTAATTTTCATAGCCATTTGAGATTACGTACTTCTTGTTTATGACTTCACTTCTTTGTGCTTCATGAATCACAGTCAGCAAGAAGAGATTGTTGTAGAGTTATGCCTGCAAAGCGAGATAAGGTAATGTATTTGTGGGTACAAAACTGCAAGCAAGGAGAGATTGTAGAGTATTAATGTGCAATAGGATGAACATGAACTATTGTACTTCGATTACGTGACGAATTCTACTATTTACATCAACACTTACAGAATCATATGAATTGTAACTGATGTTATATCAGAAACACGTCTAAAAGTCGAATAAACTAAAAATATGTAGATATCACAAAGACGACATTCATGATCTCAAGTCGAATAAGTTGAAAGCAAGAACTGTAAAGAAGTAAAAAGATGCTAACTGGTATCTGGATTAGGATTGGGTAGAGAGCATGGTAAAGCTGGAGATGGTGTTGCAGCAGATTTTAGGAGCCATTCCCTTTGTATTTCATTAGCAAAGCAAAGGACAGTCTCTTCGCATACTTGAAAGGTAGATGACGGTTGAACCGGCTTGAATGTTTGTAGCTTTGAATACTCCGTTACTAGATGATACATGTAATCGTACACACGATCCATGTTCAGATTTGATATCAGCTCTTGTGCTGCTCTTCCTATAGCCTCAGCCTGCAGTCAAGTTTAAGGTTATAATGGAATGAATGATCCAAAACATGCAGAGCAGTTTTTTTAGTGTTTTCGTACCTCATTAGAGTGTGTATTACCCCAATCAACGGCAGCTTTGATTTCACGACAGATATCGAACGATGGAATATGCAAGTAGTTCTTCTCAGGGATGAGACCTCTACTTAAGAAATCTTGATACTGTGGAGATATTATCAGGGGACATGATCCACATGCCAATATATATTTCAAGCTTACTGACCAGGCATATCCTTCCGCATATATCTTATATCTGAGAATTCAAACACAAAACGAAACAGCTATCGCATAATCGGAGATGATCGGATGATTGAAAAGTACACAAAGAACAAGCAAAGATAAAGTAGTATATGATATTTACCTGTAATCACACTGTGTTGATAGCTTAGAGTCCTTGAAACCTTCTCTTACTGCTGCCTCCCAGTCCTGTACATTGTAAGAGCTTTAAGATATTATGTAAGAAATCTTCCTAATCTTGCAATTTTTAACAAATTCGAAGAAACTGTTACCTGAATCATGATCTGAGCCCTCCAATTTCTGGAATGATTGCATTGAAGAAGTTCTAATCTTATAGGAGAAACGACACCAGGGTTTCCTTTCCAGTAAGCTAAAGGCCATTTTCTTGCCCAGCTTCGTCTCTTGGAACCTTGTTTTATACTCTGGAATTCCTCATCCCATGGAGCTATATTGATTTCTGACCTGTCTTCAAGCAATATTCAAGATTAAAATTGACCTTTAAGAGCAATATAGCAGAAGAAAACTCAAGTGGTTTTAGATCTTACCATCCCCAAAAGGACCAATCAGGGAAGGGGATATCCAAGTGATCCGGTGAAGTACAGTATCGGAATAGCGGCAGAGGCATGGAGTCGTGATCGGTCCGGTTAATCGTAGGCTTATCCATACAATCAAACATTAAATCGACGTCGGGTATCATTCCCGGGAATCGCCGTAGGAGCTGGAGAAATGCCCAAACTGTGAACATTGCGCGGCTCTGAACACAAGCGTAGTAGAATTCAACGTAGAGCTTTCCACTAATTATCACAACGCGGAAAGCCGCCCATTGTTTAGCCGCCATTACGTGATCATACGAAATCTTCGAATCTTTCCATGGCTCCAAGTCTTGAAAGATGATTCCGAAGAAATTAGGGCACTGCATCGCCGATTGATCAGGCTTAAAATCGACTGTTTCGACGGTGCGATTGCAAGATAGATAGATACATTTGAACATTGTGGAGGCGGTGGAGTACTTTGAAACTGATTCATGAATTTCAGCAGGGAATATGTGCCACGGAGTAGGCTCCAAGTTATGCCCAGCTATCGTCTTCGTTTGAGTGATAAAGCTAAATACCTTCAATTGCGTAATCGCCGATTTACGGATCCAGAATCAGAACACACACATTTCGTGAATGCATGGAAAATTTAGCAACTAACCTCGAATAGAAGGACGAAAGGCAGGCTACACAGAGCGATGATAAGGAGAGGACGAGGAAGATAATCAGCCAGACGTGAATGGCCACGGACGATCGACAAGAGCCCCATCGGAAGGCTCGCCGGAAATTATTTCTGGTTTAGATGAACAAGATTGTATAAGATCAATGATAAATCGGATAACAGCGTCCAGTGGGGGCGCACGGTGGTTCCCGTTTGTCTGGAAGTCGGCGGCAGCGTGTCATGTGAACAAAAAATGGATAAAAGAAAAACTTGAAGCCCCATATACAGAATAACAGAAGCTAACGGTTTATCGCTTTTCTACATTTTTTACAAATTTGGAAATATAATATTTAAATATATATTAATTTATTTCATATATTTTTACTCAAATTGTGAAAATATAATATAAAAACTTTATGTTAAATAATATTTTAAATTTTCAGAAGGAGAATTTTTTTTATGTATTTATATTTTATACCTATTTATTGTAAATTGAAAAATTCCCCCGAGTCCATCGTCTGAGCATTTCCAGCGCAGCCTTGGGCTGATCCATCGGAACCATGTGCCCGGCGTTGTGAATTTTCACGAACGCCAGCGGGCCGTAAACTTTCTGAAGGCCAGCTTCCTCTCCGTCGACTTTGAACGGAGTAGTTCCAGCCGTCGCGAACGCGTCCTTGCCTGACCACTCCATCGCGTGAACCCATCTCGAGTTTCCTGTTTTAATTGAAGAATCATGCCAGGTATGTGTTCGACAAAATGCCTGTGAGAATCTTACCTAGCCAGTTGCATATAAGGTCATATTCTCCAGCGTATACAAGCATTTTGATTCCGTTTTCAAGTAGGGCCGGAATCCCGACCCCAAGATTCCTCATCCAATCGGTAATCATAGCCTCGTACACGGTGGCGCTACATGAAACAAAGTCTATATTTCCTACTCCTAAGGCTTCTTTCACCGTTTTTTTGTTAAGAAGGTTCTCCATTTTTGAGAAATCGTAACAGAGACTTCCCTGACA
Organism: Utricularia reniformis; assembly: GCA_009725065.1. Lineage (NCBI taxonomy): Eukaryota > Viridiplantae > Streptophyta > Magnoliopsida > Lamiales > Lentibulariaceae > Utricularia > Utricularia reniformis. The sequence continues at coordinate 208,971 of RWGZ01001000.1, read as the reverse complement.
TTGCTTCCTCACGTCGTAGTACTGCATCATGAAATTTAGTAAGAATGCTGCTTGTTTCATTCCTCTTTAGCTCTTAAAGTAAAGAAAATATTTTGTGTTTCTCTTACGTTTACCCCTCCTGCAATATTAACTATCCTGTTCAATATGCTGTCACAGGCTATGAAAGCTTCCAAGCAAGAATGCCCACTATCAGTGTCTGGGTAGTTGTGAAAACCATTAAAATGTTCAGAGCAAGAAGACCCGACCCGCTATCAATTTCTGGAATTTGAAATGAATGAAACAGAAACTAAGGAAGAATACCACAGAGCTGGATTGCTTGAACGCAATTTGAAACCATGCTCTCCATACTATCATGATCAGATTTATGAATAAGTTTCATATCAAGAGCAAAGTCAGTGTAAGCTCTGTACTGTATTTCCGGGTTCGTAAGCCCATTTCCGATAGCAAAACCCTGCAGAATCACCTTAAATTTGAGATCTATCAATGGTGAAACTATCAAAAGAGGAGACCTTTAGATTAATGTGAAGGCTTTCATTGTTCTTGTTCCCTTGATGAACTCTAGATGCAAGTGCAGGTATATAATGACCAGCATATGATTCTCCAGTTATGTAGAAATCATTTTTAGCATAATCTGGATGCTCCTTGAAGAATGCCTATTATTCATTACAGAGACAGATGATTTATTACACCAAAATCAAAGGACCACATTGTTGTCTGATGGATTCAAACCTGTAGAAAGTCATACAGATCACCACAGACACCCTCTTCGTTATGCCTGAAATCGTCATCGTTCGAGCTGTAACTGAATCCCGTACCAGTTGGTTGATCAACGTAGATAAGATTCGAAACCTGGATCAATAAACTGAACTGTATCGTATTTCCAAAAGGCGAAAAACGAAGAGAAACTGGTATTCGGGGGAAGTACTTATACCGTATCCCAGCCAAACTCATTCCAAGTTAAAGAAAGATTGCTTGTTATATGAAAAGGACCATTCTCATAAAAGAGAGCTATTTCACTACTACATCCTGGTCCTCCAGTTAACCATAACACCACCGGATCATTCGTACTAATCCGGGATTCGAAGAAGAAATAGAACATCCTGCACAAAATCATGAATCATATTGAGAGACAGCAATAACAGAGATGAATCAAGAAGAACCTTGCATTTTTAGCATGTGGAAGTTTATAATAGCCAGCATGGTGTCCCAAATCTTGAACGGAAATCCCGGAATCTCCAAGAATCGGAATTCGAAACCGTCTTTCGACGATCGTAGACTGTTCATCAACGAAATAGTTATGATCATTGCGGTTAATTCTCTGTTTTGGGAAGAGATTCAAAGATGTGATCATCTTCTGAGCTTGTGTTCTTGGGAAGTTTGAAGTTTGAAGAGAAACATGACTAGTTTCAGTGAAAGAGACAATGAAAATGGTGAGGATTAAGAAGAGAAACCATGAAAAACGATGAGTGCAGAAATGGTATGACGCCATTTTTGGCTTTTCTTCACAAAATGGAGTTCATTGTCATATATAGGTGGTTATTTTATGTATGTATACACACACACAAAAGATGCTTTGGTAGGCGGCTTACAAAGTACCATCCATATATGAGTGGTTTTATAATGATAATTTTATTTTTCTACCCAAATTTATTTTTCGTAGTTTCATTATTTTGGTATTTTTATCTATAAAGTTTTATAATTTTGTCAATTGTAATATATAAAATATGAAAATGACAAAATCAGTTTTCATACTTGCAATTTTTGTAAACTATTAACAATGTTTAGTCCGTAGATTTATTAAAGTTTTCAATTTTGATAATTATATCATTGTTTAAGAAGAAAATCGGAGATCGATTTTGCTAATTTGTTGATCAAATTTACAAACATTGCAAATTTTGAGGACCAAATTTGTTAAAACTTAATGTTTGAATATTAAATGGATAGTTACAAACCCTGAAGATCAAAATTAAATTTATTAAAACTATGAAAATATTTAAGCATATATTTAGTCTCATCCTTATGAATTTGATCATTTAATACTAAATTTTATATATCGAGGATTATAATACTGGTAAATAGATACAAAGTTTTATTTTTTAAATAAAATTGATTCTACAAAAATTGAGGTTTGGGAACTTTAATGATTTAATTTTGTTGAGAACTATAAAATCGGGTACCACTAAGAGGGTTAGGTCCGCACAGAATAGTTAAAGGATGCGATCAAAATTAAGATAGAGATAGTTAGGTTCAAATATATAACAAAACACTCTATAAATAAAAGATTAGAAGATCAAATTTTAGATTGGATCAATCTCTTGCCATCGATTTATGTATGCTCATTTTAACATCATCTTGCCACGGGTAAGTTAGCTAGTATTGGGCCTTTCCAGTTTTTGGGCCACAAATTATGGGCTTTTCCAGTAAATGCGCCGCTAAAATTGACAATCCGGCCTAACCGATTTTGTAGTTCTAACCCGAGGTATAAATTTGCGCAGCTGGGTCCCTCACCACATCTTGGAAATTGCAGTTTGCACTCGACCTTGGTTTGTCCGCAGAGCTCCGATGGACTCCGTCCTTCAACACGGCCCGCTTCGTGTAGCGCCACTTCGGAAGCCATCGCTCACGAGGACTTTGTATCGCAACAATGCTAGACTTCCAGTGAAAAGATTGCTTTCGAAAATCTCTGCTTCTGTTGAGACTGTTTCGTCACCTAAGCGGGAGACGGACCCTAAGAAGCGTGTGGTTATTACTGGGATGGGCTTGGTATCGGTTTTTGGTAGCGATGTGGATGCTTATTATGAGAAGCTTTTAGCTGGTGAGAGTGGAATTACGTTGATAGACAGGTTCGATGCGTCCAAGTTCCCCACTCGATTTGCTGGACAGATTCGTGGGTTTAAGTCGGAGGGGTATATTGATGGGAAGAATGATCGGAGGTTGGATGATTGTTTGAGATACTGCATTGTTGCTGGTAAAAAGGCGCTTGAAGATGCCGATCTTGGACAAGAAAAACTTGGAAATGTGATCTCATTTCTAACTTCAGTACACTTAATTTCTTCTATTTTCAGTTTTTTATGTTGCTGCATGCAATGATCGTTGTTTTTATTCATATCCATTGCCATTTCGTAAGGAAATTATGCTACTTCTTTGCTTGTACAGCAAAAATTATAATTTATTTGAATTTCTTGAGTTTTGCAGATTGATAAAGTTCGAGCAGGTGTTCTGGTTGGTACAGGAATGGGAGGTCTTACTGTTTTTTCTGATGGTGTTAATGCTCTGTTAGAGAAAGGCCACAGGAAAATCACCCCATTTTTCATCCCTTACGCCATAACAAATATGGGATCAGCTTTACTTGCTATTGATCTTGGATTAATGGGACCAAATTATTCCATTTCAACTGCTTGTGCAACATCCAACTATTGCTTCTATGCTGCTGCAAATCACATTCGCCGAGGCGAAGCTGATATAATGGTTGCGGGTGGTTCTGAAGCAGCTATTATTCCAATTGGCTTGGGAGGCTTTGTTGCATGTAGAGCTTTATCGCAGAGAAATGATGATCCAAAAACAGCTTCAAGACCTTGGGATAAAGATCGAGATGGTTTCGTTATGGGCGAAGGTGCTGGAATATTGGTATGTATAAATGAATGCCCTTCTCCATTAAAGCTTTTTATTCATATTGTCGTTTTTTGTCACAGGTTATGGAAAGTCTTGAACATGCAATGAAACGAGGTGCTCCAATAATCGCAGAGTATTTGGGAGGTGCAGTTAACTGTGATGCATATCACATGACTGATCCTAGAGCTGATGGACTTGGTGTCTCTACATGTATCCATAATGCCCTCGACAATGCCGGTGTTTCCCCTGAAGAGGTAAACTTTCCGAAAAAATGGTGAATCCATTTACGTCTTTATCGTTCTCTTTATCTTCAGGTAAACTACATTAATGCTCATGCAACTTCTACTTTGGTTGGTGATTTGGCTGAGATTAATGCTGTTAAGAAAGTATTCAAGGATACATCAGGGATAAAGATTAATTCTACAAAAGTAAGTTCCCTTTAGGACAATTGAGATTATTTATTAGTGTTTTGTTCTAACGATTCGATACCATTACAGTCGATGATAGGACATTGTTTAGGTGCAGCTGGTGGTCTAGAAGCAATTGCAACAATCAAAGCAATCACAACTGGCTGGATTCACCCGACGATCAACCAGTTTGTAAGTCGAGATACATATTGCACGATTCAGTAATCAAAGTTAACTGTTACAAAAAACTCGCAGAATCCTGAACCGTGTGTCGATTTTGACGTCGTTGCGAATGTAAAACAACAACATGAAGTTAACGTTGGTAAGATTATATGCTGCGTTTCTGATATTCGATGTTGTTTGCTGAAATGCGGTTTCGTTTCAGCTATTTCGAATTCATTCGGTTTCGGTGGTCACAATTCTGTCGTTGCGTTTTCTGCTTTCAAGGAGTAGTTGGATTGCATTGGATGTTTTCATAGTAAGTGAGTGAGCACGAGATTGATTGATCTGTATTTTGGGACCTAATAAATTGTGGTTTTTTTCGTATTAATAGAAAAGTTAATAGATATATTCCCCATGGTTTAGGGGTTATGGCAAATTGAGCCCACATAGTTTTGAAAATTTGGTAATTTTGAACCACAAAGTTTTAGAATGACAAAACATGTCCTTGATTTTTGTATGGTTTTGTAAAACTAGTCTCAATTGTTTATAAAAATTGGCAATATTAGTCCCCAAACTCTTCAATTTCGGCAATGTTAATCTCCAAACAAAAACAATGGCGTATTTGATCCTCGTAATTCCAGAGTTTTGGCAAAAAAGGTCTATAACGGTGTTAGAGATTCTCAACGTTTTGAAATATGACAATTACGGTCGTTAAATAATTTTGCAATGATGTTCCTCAACGTTTTGAAAAACGTAAACCCTAACAGCCGTTAAATAATTTAGGAACTAATTTCGCAAAATTCCCCAAATCTGGGGACTAGTTTTGCCACCAAACGTAAATAATGAGGACTTGTTTTGCATTTTTTAAACTTTGGGGATTAATTATGAACTTTATGGATTGAATTTGCCAAATTTTACAAACTATGGGGATGAATATTGCTAATTAATTGAAGTTTAGAGACTCTATAAGCCAAATAAATAATTTGGAGATCAAATTTTCCAAAATCAACAAAATTTGGGGACTAAGGGCGCCATTTTCCGAAAGTTATTAGGTTGTGTAATCTAATGTTTGGTTCTATATATTAATTTATTATAGTTAAATAATCATATAGAATAAAGTATGATGATTTTATTCTGCAAAATCATAATTCAATTTATTTTTTACTTTCATTTAAATATTAAAAATTATATATTTTCTATTCTCCAAAATTTGAAATATAATTAAGCTTTCTGAATGATCTATTTTTTAAGTTGTTTTCAAATATGTTTTATATTTATAATATTTATGTTTGAATTAATCTAATATTTATGCAATTGTTTAAAATAGTCTATCAAAGTTAAGAAATTATATATTTAGCACCTAAAGTTTTAAAAGGTTCAAAATTGACCCATGATTGAATAATATTGTTTTTTGTATGAGTAGTTTAGTCAATTTATGCATTATTTTAAAATTATTCAAAGTTTGAAAATGTAATCATTACATATTTGTTATAATCAAATATAAAAAGTTTTGTAAATTTTACAGGTAATCACGTAATTCTTAAATTTTGATAACATTTTATTTACAATTTTAAAAAATGATGAGTTAACAACATATATTATATATACTTAGAATAATTTACATGTAATTTACAAAATTTAGGGGTAATGAACCACACTCTATTTTTTATAAAATTGTTCGTAATTTATGATTGAACATATAAATAGGAGTATATGAGATTTTTTCATGTAATTTTTAAATTTTGTATTGATTAGTGATCATTCAAACTAAAAAATTCAACATAAATAATATATTAACATATATTGGTTTTAATTAATCGAATCACCTCAAACATTAATCATATATTCATTGCAATATTTCAAAAATCGGTATAGCGGATGAGTATATTATATCAGCATTCCGAATTTATGTCAAGTATAACAACTATGTACCAAAATAATAAAAAAATAAACTATTTATTAAAATAAATACACAATTTTTTAACTTATGCTCATTTATATTCTTCTTAATTCGAAAAAATCAAGAATAACAAAATCTACAAACTTCACATCTATTTTCTTCTCAATTCAAATAAGCTAAATCTAACTCCAAAATTTCAGGTATATCGGAAATTTGTATTGATTAATTGTGAAGTTTTAGCCTATCAATAAATATAGAAGAACCATGATTGGGTGGTAATGAATATGATTTCAAATTAATAATATAAAATAATTTAAAGATATTTGAAAACACCTTCACTATATTTGAATTGTATGTTTATTTAATATATATAATGAATAATTATATTCATTATACATCACTTGGATTTTTTATATACATTATTACACTAAATTTTAAAAAGCTAATAAATTAGATAATAAAATAATCAATTATTTTTAATAAGCCAACTCCATATCATACGATAATGCTTTAATGGCATGGCATGACATGTCATCATTATTTTAATTTTTTTTGAATATTTATTTTCCATCTAACTTGCCCTAACACAAGTCTTTTATTTCATCACCATTATTATTCCTATCTTTTATTTCTAACTTAGGGTACCCTTATTTATATTTTAATTATAATTTACAAAAGTATAAAATGGTGTTGTTTGGAAACTCAGCTCATCACCCGGTGCGGTGAACGTACCGTAGTTGTATTCTATTTTAACCAAACATCATTAATAATTGCGTTTGTGCGACCGCAGAAAACAGCGGTGAGTTCACAGCTGGTTTAACCCAACGGCCACCCGAACGCACCTACCAAATATCAATTTTACCATTGGTAAATTATAGTTTATTTTTTTAAAAAAATAATTTTGATCAATAAATTCTTATACTTTATCAATTACATGTTCAAATTATAAAAAAAAAATATATAACAATTTTAAAATGTAGATTTAACATAACGAATTTATCATATAATAATATGAAATATAATTTTTAAATTATAAAAAATTATTTAAAAATAAGGACAAAAAAATCATTTTATGACATCATGATCACTACACCGCTGTTTCAAAAACAGTTTTTTTAAATCCCGATCAGTTCACCTCACAACACGTTCCAGTCATCTCACCTCACCGCTATTTATAAAACGATGTTTCAAACGTGCCCAATATAAAAAATATTAACAATGTATAACTAATATCCACCGGTCAAAAGTTATTGGATCAATTCAAACTTAAATAAATAACATTGTAGAATTCTTAAGAATAAGCATTGCTGTGTATAACATTACAAAACTATAAAATACCTGTGAAATTAAATTACTCAAATGAAATCTACTAAAAAAATCCATGTTTTTTTACACAAAAGATGATCTAGAGAAAAAAATATATAGAAAATGAATATATATAGTTTATATTGTATTTAAATATGGGTAAAATTATCATTTTACGCGTTGAGATAGTGGGGGACTATTATATCCACATTGTGTATATTGAACAAAACATTGGATTATACATTATAAAATCGCATACAATACTTTAAACCAAACAAACCCTAATAGTTATTAAATGTTAATTTTACCCAATAATCGTTCGTAATTGTTTCGTTAATGTTACGAATATTGTTTCGTTCTTAGGAGAATAAGGGAAAATTAAATTTACCCAATAATGAAAACTCAAAGATCCTCATAATGAGACCAATATAAACCCTTTCTCTCTTCTTCAGAAACAAGCTATTTTTCCATTGTTTCTCCAGTTTTAAGGTAAAGATTTGTTAGGGTTTCTTATGTGGTTTTTTCAGCTGTAATGATGATATTTGTAGGATGAAGAAATATGGGCAGCTTAGTCCTGGTGAAAGAGCTCAAATATGGACCGAAAAATGTCCGAAATACCGTCGATATGATCCGATTCAACAGCAGAAGCAGCAAGAGTTTAGTAACAAAGTTTCAGTAGTTTATTTTCTATGTAGCAATCAGAAACTTCAACATCCACATCTCATTGAAGTTACATTATCTTCTTCCAAAGATGGAATTTGTTTACGAGGTACTTTCGGGTTCGAAAACGGTGCGAAATCTTTGAACTAAATGTTGTTTTTGTAGATGTGATCCAAAGGCTTATTGTCCTGAGAGGAAAATCCATGGTAGATATGTATTCTTGGTCTTCCAAAAGGTAATGAAAAATGGTTCATTTTCCCTCATTCTATAGAGAAAATTGCGTGTTTGATTCTCACAGTTTTGTAATTCTTATAAATTTGGTCAATAAACTTTAATTTAACATTTATAGTCTCTATACTTTGATTATTTTAGTAAAAATGATATTCAATATTTCCCAAATTTGATATATTCGATACGTAAAATACAATAACCAGTTACTAAACTTTGAAAACCACTTTTGTTCAAACATTAAACTGTGATGACTAATTTTGTTAATTTTTTAAAAATATGAGGATTAGTTTTGCAAAAATTTCAAAGTATAGATAATAAGATTGCCATCAAAAAAATTTTATTGCTATAAAATTTGTTAAACCATACAAACTATGAAGATCTTAAATGTCATCCGCCCATTTGTGTGTTGTTCTAATCTAGTTTTTATAGAAATTCGTAGGAAATAGTCAAGTCAACGTATAAGAATTTCAAATATAATATTATCGACACATTGTCTATGTTTTTCAAATATGAGATATTTTGTCGTGATATTTCAATCGTGTTTGGTAATTGCAGAATTTACAAGAATGGTTATATATGGCATGATCTATGTGAAGATGATCTCATTCTTCCTTCTCATGTCAATGAATATGTTCTCAAGGGATCACTTCGTATTCACGAATCAAATTCGGGTACTCGGGATTAAGTTTTCGAGCTACAATATTAATTGTATCTTCCTATTTTTATGGTTGTTCTTCCCCTTTTCAGTAAACAATATGAAGCCACAATCACAGCCTCGAATCGGAATCGAACCTCAGTCTTCACTGAACTTTAATGTGTCAACTCGAACAAATAGTCTTCGTTTTGCCAATGCTTCGACTCAGACCGATGAGAAGCAAGTTGACAAGACAAAAGTGACACCAAGAACAAGTTTGTCTTCTTATTCGATATCCAATGAGTCGTTTCCGAGTTTTCAAAGCAAAATCTCGGAGTTTCTCGTCAGAGACGGCATTAGAAATATCAAGAACTTCGACAAAACTCTAAAACCCGATGACAAAGATCGACTACAACAACCGATTATGATGAAGTGTAAGCCTCGGAATATGATCATGCAACTAATCTCTTGTGGATCTATTTATGTTAAAGATCACAAGTTTGATTTAGTTCCTTCGTATAATCATTCATTGTCGCATCCCGAGTTTTCCTCCACCTCATTCACACTCGAAAACCTCGATTCTCGGATTGAAAGGTAAGTAAAATGTTCTCAAATGAAAATTACAAAAGGAATCATGCTTATATTCTATTTTTTCGCAGAATGAGAATGCGATTCGATACGATCAACGACAAAACGAATGAGAAGACACGATATGATTCACTAAGATTTCCGGTTACTGGGAAGGCAACTTTGTGGAGAACTCAAAGTTCAACGGAACAAAAATGTCGATAAACATCGATATCTAGTGCAAAATGTAATATGTATGTTGTGCATAAGTTTAAAAAAAAACGACTTTTGTCTTCTTCGTTCGAAGCTGATTCCTGTGTTTTATCTCGTAATATAATCTACAAAATCGTCAAAAGTTTGAAAATTTATCAATAAATTGTAATTATTTATCATTTTGTTTTATTAATAAGTCAACTTAATGATTAGGATTAGATGCTAATGCTACTAAAAAGTCAACTATCCCTAAATGCGACTTTATGAATATTTCCTATTTATCTATAATTTTAATCTTATCAGAATATTATTTTATTCATTAAATATAACTATAACAAAAATTCCAATTTGTAGGAGAATTAATTTATTAGAGAAAAAACAAAGTTAAAAAGTCAAATACGCAACTATTATAATGATAAAATTATTTAATAGAACAAAATACTTAAATTAATTCGTGATATATAAAGAAAAATTTAATTAAAGGAATAATATAGAATGATATTTTGATATTTAAAACGATATAATATATTAAATATTTAATAAATCAAATAAACTACACAATAAATATCGAAATTGAAGATTTGAAGTTCAAACGTAAACTACCTTTCTAATAGAAAAATGGAGGGAGGCAGACCTGAAGTTTTCGGCAACGGAATCGCCGACGATCCTTTCTGGCGATTTGCTTACACGGTGCAGGGATATTCCGATTGTATCGGCGATCTGTTCACCGGAGAAAACTTCGAGGCTGACCTCGCAGAAGATTATCTTCTTCCTACTTCGGAGTTGTTTGATGGCTTAAATTTCTCTACTCAGGACGAAGGAGAAGTAATCGCAACAGACGAATCGTCAGAAAAGGAATCGAAGAAAAAAAAGAATAAAGGAATCCAGAAGATTGATCGATCGAGAACTTTGGTATCCGAGCGGCGGCGGAGAAGCAGAATGAGAGAAGATCTTTACGCTTTGCGTTCCTTGGTTCCTAATATCACCAAGGTAGTGGAAAATTACTGATTTCGCTTTTAAATTCATTCAATTCACTGTATCTACGTTACTGATAGTCGAAGATCGAACCCTTGGATTGTGCAAAATTGATTCAATACTCAATTTCTCTCATCTACCGTACTGATAAATGAACGTTTGATTTGTGTAAAGATGGACAAAGCTTCCATTATTGGGGACGCAGTATTATACTTGCAAGAATTGCAGAAGCAAGCTGAAAATCTTAAATCAGAGGTTTCTAGCCTTCAAGAATCATTGTTAAACAGGGAGAAAGAAGGATTATCACCATCATTTGGTTATTCCAACAATTCACCAAGTTTCCATCCCACAAACAACAAGATTTACCAGGTAAAACGCTGATTTTTCTTTGATTACAGAGGCTTGACTTTTACTACTCCAAATTCTACGCAGATTGATGTGATCCAGACAGGGAAAACTGAGTACTTCGCGAAAATCTTATCCAGCAAAGGGAAATGTGTAGCTGCTTTGATCCACAAAGCTCTCTACTCACTCACAAACATTAAGATTCATACTTCACATTTAGCTGCCGGTGAAGATAACTATTTCTTCACCTTCTCTTTCACTGTTAGTCCTTCTAACTTTGATCATCTCTACAATTGTCTGCTTCTGGAAACTGAAGATTACATAAAAATCTATGCTTTATGTGTTTACAGATACAGCAAGAAGAAATAGAAGAAGATTTACCATACTTGAAAGTTTGGATTGGAAGTGCTCTTCTAGTGGAAGGTTTTGAGTTTGATCTATACCAATCTTTCGTACTTTCGTGAATCGTAGAATGGATTGGTTTATAAGAACGGAAAATTGGTATGTCGAATGTTCATACGTAGAACTGAGAATTGAGGTTGAATTTCATAGCTTTGTCCGAATTCTTTTACAGCTTGTTCCATGTTCATTGAAGTAATATTTCATGTCATCATCGTTCCATATCTGTTTTTTTCTTATCATGACAGTGATGAAAATGATAATTATCTTGTTGTAATAAGATGATCAGATTAAATTAGGAGAAGGGAAGCAACACAGTGAATCAAACCAGGAACAAGGTCACATTACAAAATGGAAAAGCTTCAAGATTTGTTCATAACTCAGAGATTGGCTCGTGGGTATGGCTATGGCTGATGAAGAAAACTTCATACACAGCTCCGGCTAGTCCACCGCCGATTAGAGGTCTGCCCCAGTAAATCCAGTGATGGGTCCATTTGAAGTTCAAAAGAGCAGGGCCGAAGGCTATTGCAGGGTTAAGCGCTGCACCGGTGAATGCGCTGCCTGCGAGGATGTTAGCTCCGACTATCAAGCCGATTGCTAGAGGAGTGTCACGAACCTGAAAGGTGTTGGAAAACAGATAGAATTGGAGAAGGAAGAAAAGGAGTGGGATAATAGAAATGAAAGTTGAATATTGTTCAAAAGATGGTTCCACGGTACAAAGTTCAGTTCTTTAAATACTAATTCCTAACGACTATATGACCGTTACAAAACGTGCAAAAGAGTGGGCTGGATCAGCTTCCTTCTTCGTTAGTTTTGGGTCCATTCTAGAATGGGATGTCCAGTCAAATGTTGCTGCTTGTTCTTGGATCATCTTTCTTTGCAGCTTGATCCGTGCTTCTCGGAACGTTACCTGTAAAAACAGAATTAGATAAGTGATTATAGGTTGGGTTCGTCACATTACCTCCTCCAGAAGACGAGCCTTGTCCCCAAGGATCAAATTGAGGATATTGGATGCGAAGCCAATCTAAATCTTCCCATGTAGCCTGTTCTGGAGTTGAACCGTTCCATTGTACTAGCAGCTGAGTGGATGGTCTTTGATTACGAGATTCAAGTCTTCGGTCCAGAATTTGCAAAGGTTCTGCATCAATATTCCCAGCTTCTGATAAATATGGAGGATGAGGAAGAGGAACATGTTTCCTTCCCAAGTGCGCTTTGAGCATGGAGACATGAAAAACAGGGTGGAACTTGGAATCTAATGGTAATCCTATTTTATAAGCTACTGTACCGATCTTGGAGATAACAGGATAAGGTCCGTAGTATCTTGTAGCTAGTTTGAGATTAAGACGAATGGCCACGGACGATTGTCGATATGGCTGAAATCTTAGATAGACAAGGTCACCTACTTGAAAGGCTCTCTCTGATATGTTCTTATCAGCATAGTGCTTCATTCGGTTTCTTGTTGATGATAGATTTTGTCGAAGTGCTTGAAGTAAGGTTTGACGAGTTTCCCAGAAGTTAGTAGCATCAGAATTAGAAGTCTCAATAGGGGAATCTCCCGGAAAAAAGGATGACTTATATCCATATAATGCCTCGAAGGGAGATGTCTTAAAGCTACTATGATATGAAGTATTATACCAAAATTCTACTAAAGGTAACCACTTAGCCCATTGGGAAGGATGATCATGACATACACTTCTTAAATACGTTTCTAAACACTGATTAACTCATTCGGTTTGGCCGTCAGATTGAGGATGATAAGATGTAGATAAGTTTAAATGGATCCCTGCTTCTTTGCAAAGTTCCTCCCAAAACTTGCTTGTGAAAATACTATCTCTGTCGGAAACAATATCAGAGGGGAGATCATGGAGCTTGAATATATCTTAGAGGAATACAGAAGCAACTGTAGCAGCAGTATAAGGGTGAGACAGGGTGCAAAAATGGGCATACTTAGAAAATATGTCCACAACAACAAAAATAGTGTTTTTTCCCGAAGATGGAAGTAGACCCTCTATAAAATCCATGCTAATACTCTTCCATTGTCGATCTGGGATAGCAAGAGGTTGAAGCAACCCTGGTGAAGGTGATCTATCGAAATGAATTATGTGGCAAAGAATACAATCTTGTATCCAAGTGGTAATATCTTTCTTCATGTTTTTCCAATATAAGAACATTTTGATCCGCTGGTATGTAGTGGCAATACATGAGTGTCATCCTATTGGAGATGAATGTAACGAACTGAAAATCTTATTCCTTAGTGCTGAATTCTGACCAATACAAATTCGTCCATTTTTTCTTAGAATGCCTTCTAATAATGTAAAATTCGGGTGATCCGCATCATTTAATATTTTTCCTTGATAGATCAGACTCAATGAAGGATCCTTATCATAACTATCTTGTACCTCTTGCATCCATAAAGGCTTGATAGTGGTGATAGCTTGTATATATTCTCTCCTTGATAAAGAATTAGCAGCTGCATTTGTAACTCCCTGTTTGAATTGAATTTCGAATTCAAATCCTAATAGTTTGGCCATCCATTTTTGTTGGAATAAGGTGCCTAATTTTTGCTCCTTGAGATACTTCAAGCTATGATGATCCGTCTTTACAATAAATTTTCGTCCCATGAGGTAGTGGTTCCACTTTAGAATGGCGTGAACCATAGCAATTAATTCCTTTTCGTAAACTGATAATCCCAAAAATCTTGGTCCTAAACTTCTTGAAAAATAAGATAGTGGATGATCTTCTTGGGATAAGATAGCACCTATGCCGTGATCACACGCATCAGTTTCTACAACAAATATCTTTTTAAAATCTGGAAGTGCTAGGACTGGTGCCGATGATAATATTTCCTTAAGCTCCTGGAATGCAGCAGAAGCTTTTTCATTCCACAAAAAATTATCCTTCTTCAATAATTGTGTTAGTGGCTTACTAATAATTCCATATCTTCGAATGAATCTCCTGTAATAACCAGATAAGCCTAAAAATCCCCTCAGTTCCTTCAAGTTACTAGGTACCGGCCATTGCATTACATCATTCACCTTAGTAGGATCGGTGGATACTCCTTGGTTTGAGATAATGTGTCCCAAATATCCAATAGAAGTTTGACCAAAAGAGCACTTAGACATCTTAACAAATAAAAGGTTAGATCTCATGATATGTAGAACTTGTGAAAGGTGTGCAATTTGTTCATCCCATGATTTACTTTAAACTAAAATATCATCAAAGAAAACAAGAACAAACTTTCTTAAAACATCAGCAAATATAGAATTCATCATGGATTGGAAGGTAGAAGGTGCATTAGTTAATCCGAAAGGCATGACCATAAACTCGTAATGTCCTAAATGCGTGGAAAAACTTGTTTTGTAAATGTCATCTTGATGCATACGAATCTGAAAAAATCATGATCGTAAATCTAATTTAGAGAAAAATTGAGTTCAATGTAATTCATCTAACAAATCGTCAATAAGTGGAATAGGGAATTGATGTTTTACCGTGAGGTCATTTAAATACCTGAAGTTCACACACATTCGCCAACCTCCATCCTTTTTTGAAATGAGGAGAACCGGTGATGAGAAGGGACTTTTGCTAGAGCGTATAAGGCTTGTTTGTAAGAGTTCCTTGATAATTGATTCCAATTCCCCTTTTAGATGGTGAGGTATGCGATAAGGAGGAAACTTTTTGGGCTTGGCTCCTGGAATTAGATCTATGTTGTGTTCAAAATCCCTGTATGGTGGTAAGGCATCTAGTTCCTTGAAAATCTCAGTATATTGTTGCAGCAGTTCCTTGATATTCGAATCTGTATTTTGTGATGTAATGGGAGAACTCTCTATGTGAAACAGTTGAGCAAGCCAACATATATATGCAGAGTGTATAGCTTTTGAAGTCTGATGTGTGCTTATGAGGGATATCTCGGGGAGGGAAATAGAAGTATTTCTTAGGTGGACTATATACATCATGGTGCGGTAGCTTTGGGAAACAGGGTCATGCTTGCGGAGCCAATTTTCTCCTAGAATTATATCGTATGCGCTCTTTAGATGGAACAGTCTGAAATCAAAGCAAAATTCATAAGAGTTCATAGACCAGCAAAAATTCTTGCACATTTTATCGTTGATGGTGTGATGGCCGCTGGCCGTGGCTACTAATAAGGGAGGAGCTTCTTCGGTAATCAACCCCAATGAGGATGCGAAGTTATCATCCAGGAAACTAGTCGTGCTCCCATTATCGATCAGAATAAGGATGTTTCGTTAGTCATGACGTCATATAAGTCTGAAGTGATTCTCCGTACATTCCCCTTGAATGACATTCAATGATAGATGGGGTGGTGATGGTAAGGCTGTGAATTTTCTATATGATTCTGATGATGATCAGACTCCTGTTCCTCTTTGTGGATAATGAAATCCTCTTCATCTTCCTCTGCTAATAAGTAAATTTGTTTGGTGGAGCATCTATGTTCTCTTCAGTACGGGACTCCACACTTGATGCATAACCTCTTTTCGAATCTCTCCCTAACCAAATCATATGGTATATGGTGTCGTTGAGGACGTATCTTGAGTGGTGCAGCAGGAGGGATGTGCGAAACTTGTGTAAAATTATCCCTCGAAGCAGTTTGTCGAGGGATGATTTTTCGTAATGCAGTGAATTCCTCATCCTTCCCTTTTACAAAGTCGATGATATCTTCCTCTGTGAGTAAATCGGCGAATGTTGCAGCTATCCGTAATTCCTCCTTAAGGCCACCGATCAGAATGATCATAAAGTTTTCAGGGGTGAAATTCGGGTGTAATACGGCTACGTGACTTGTTAACTCGTCATACTTGTCCAAGTATTCGGCCAGTGTCCCTTCTTGTTTTATATGCATGAAATCGGCCAGTACTCGCCTGGGATGAGTAGAATCAAAACGTTTTAAGAGAGCTCTTACAAACAATTCCCAATCTACAGAAGGAGAAGTAGCTCTAAACCCCTGTAACCATTTATCAGTTTTTCCATTGAAGGCAATAGATGCGTACATCAGCCAATCCTTCTTGGGAATTTGCTTCATAACGGCGAAATATTGCATGATTTTTCGGAGCCAAGCTCTAGCCTCTGTCCCATCAAAAGCTGGTAGGTCGATTTTTGGTCATCTGTAAGGAATATAGTCGTTGGGGGGAACTTCTGGTTCTAACTCAACCTGGGATGTTTTCTGCTGTGGTAAAGATTCGTTCAATCCTTGTCCCAGAATGGATTTTTCTTCCATGAAGGTGCGCATTTGCTAGCAAATGGCCATGAGTTGAGTTTGAATAGAATCATTAGTTTCCTTAATACTTCGACCTAAATGTTGTTCTAGCGCTTGTACGGAAGTCTGTATATCGAGGTGGACTTGGTCCAGTTGGTTTTGGAAATCATGACTACAGCTGCCTTCGTTCAGCATAAATGCTTCCAAACAGTCAGTATCTTCTTCTTGTTCGGAAATACTGTCGATGTTCAGCTTAATCTTAGATTTCTTCTTAGGTCCCAACTTGTTAATCTGGATTAACACTCTCCGATACCAATAGAAATGAAGGTTGAATAATGTTCAAAAGATGGTTCCACGGTACAACTTTAAATACTAATTCCTAACGGCTATATAACCGTTACAACACGTGCAAAAGATTGGGTTGGATCAACTTCCTTCTTGATTAGTTTTGGGTCCATTTTAGAATGGGATGTCGAGTCCAATATTGCTGCTTGTTCTTGGATCATCTTCCTTTGCAGCTTGATCCATGTTTCTCGGAACGTTACCCGTAAAAACAGAATTAGATAAGTGATTATAGGTTGGGTTCGTCACAAGGAGCAAAGATTCCAATTTTGCCCTTATTTGGGTCGACGGCGGTGGCGTAGACTGTGTATACTAGCCCGAAGGTGAGAACAATCTCGAAGACGAAAGCGCTCCAGATGGAGACGCCGAAGTTAGGGATTTTCTGTTTAGATCGCAGAGTAAAAGAATGTAAAATCGAGAGGAGGTTGTGGATTTTAAGAAGTTTACTCATCTCACCGCCGGTGGTGAAGATAAGGAGGGCGGAGGCGGCGACGGAGCCGAGTAGCTGAGCGATGATGTAGAGAATATCGCAGAACAAGGTGATGTTGCCGCCGATGAAAAGGCCGAATGTCACGGTAGGGTTGACGTGTCCACCTGAGATATTAGCTCCTACAGCGACGGCGACAAAGAGGCCGTAAGGATGAGTGATGGTGGCGACAATGAGGCCGGTTGGTGAGGCCGGGCCGTTTCCGGTGAGCTTGTTGTATGCGATTCCGGATCCAGAGCCAGCGAAGACGAAAATGAGAGTACTGATAAACTCCACCACCGTTGCCTTCACAGCTCCGGTATGCCGGAACTCGTCGCGGTTCCCGAAAGCGACGCGGCGGAAGGGAATGTTGAAATAGTCGTTGGAGAGTATGATGGGAATCGGATTTGTTCTATGAAATGAACAGACTTGAGTGGCCTTCTTATATCGGAAAGTCTGCATGTGGACACACCGGACAGCCAGATTCACATGATACATTTTTTATTTCTAAAAATCAGATATGTTTCACATTGATATTTAGCTTTTATTTCTAAATTTCATATATGTTTATTTTTAATCATACTATAAAGTTATTATTTTTATCACTGGATAAAATTATATATATCAAAATGAATTTTTAGTTTAAAATTATATACATCAAAATTATATTATGTATTAAATTGACATTTAATATATAAAAGACTATGCTATGTAAAGACAATGAATTTGTAGTTAAACTTTCTAAAATTGGTGTCATAATATAAATATTGAGAATTTTTAAATGTTATATTATAATTGTGATTAATGTACAAATATTAATATATCATTATATATATAAAATAATAATTCTATTTTACTTAATAAAATTAATAGTAAAATAATTATTTTTCAAATCTCTATCTCTTGAATGCAAGTGTAGAGGAGTCGAACTAAGCATATCTTCAATTTGCACATATATTATCTATATGCATGATTCCTCTAGTTTTTCAAAGAAGAAATAAAATTCTCTTCCTTTTTATCATCTTATAAATTTATATATTCATTTCGACGACACAAGATCACTCGATTAAAAAACTAATCAAATTGGAGGAAGGTTTTTTGCGTTTATATCAGATAAATGTAATGTAGACTAGAATATAAATGCAATTTACTGTATATCATGTAGTCGATCAATATTAAACTCGTCGATACAGATACTAAGTCAACATTTTCTAAACATGAAGAACCTTCCTATGGCAGAGGATCAATCCCATATAGATATATACTATTGGAATACATTAGGTTGGATAATAGATTAAATCATAATTTTAAAAATTAATATAATATATTAATATTTATTATGTGCATAAAAACAATGAAGAATATAAGAGCATAGAGTTATTTTGAATTGATAGTAAACAAATACAATGTAATGGACATGTAAATCACATGTGATGCCTTGCTAACCAATGATTATATGCCACGTTTTGGAAATATAACTTGGTCTATTAAGGCTTTCAATCATCTATATTTTTACTCAACCTTAGGAAATTACTTCAACAGTAACATGACATGTACTTACTCAACCTTGTGAATGGGGCGCTCATGTAAGATCCCTTTGGGTGCCGAGACAATTTAGGCGAATCTCATCATCGACTATAAATAAAAAACAATCAAAAGTTAAATACGATATATTTCTCTAGAAAAATAGACAAGATATTAGTAGAACTGAAAAATTAAACATGCTCAACTGTGTATGACACCTCGGGTACACCTGTTACAATTTTTACCGCCAATAACCAATTTGGTCCCGAGGTTATGATAAGGGAAAAAGTAACGTCATTAAACCTAACCTAGTTCAAAATGGACGAAGGGCAAGACCATGGAGAACGAGTCATTACACGCTCACTGAGCCTAACTACAATGGAGTCACCTGAAGATTAAGGACATTTAAATGGAAGCTTGGTATCCAAAATGCCCACAAAAGAAAGCTACAATACTCACGTCTACCATAATATATAAACATAAACAAAAGTGTGGTTTTACTCACATTGGATTCATTCTGGTGGAACAACCCGAACTCGAACGCAGCTAGTGGCGTCCGTCTGGTTTTAGATAAGAAACGAAATGACAATGATGCTATGAGCTACAAGTGGAAGTATGAAATATTACCTGAGTTGGGATTTTTTTACCAGCTTGTAAGAATGGAGTGAATCTTCCATATTTACTCCTATGCCTTGTTTGTATTGGAAACAATCTGCAATGTTGTGTCTTTCACTATATATGCAGTGTATTGTGGATGATCTTCGAATGGTTTTACGGGTATAAGGTTCTCATCTTCCAGTTTAACACCATAAATGAATGGAAGCTTCAATGAAACGAAACTCTCGGGCGGTAAGATAACGGGACAAGGTAAACTGAACTCTAGCTTTTTTTCACGATTTGGAATGGAATCAGGGAGACAAGATAACTGCATTACAATAACATAAAGGTTTCATGAGCAAAAAATGTACATAGACTAGAAAAAAGTGTCGGATTTCAACTACGGTACGTACCTCAAATCGTATTACGGGGGCTAAAGCTAGCACGAGAGGATATGAAGACGTTACCTGCATTATTGAACAAATCAAGGGATTGTGTTAAATAGCATAATTTCTCGATGAGTAGCGGAGCAAAAGAATAAGACGATACCACGAAGATTCTCTGAAGTTGTGAAGTGGTGCCTGCAAATTTATGATCTGAAGTGCTGTTATGTGTTGATGAGTTTCGACAATGCGGGCAGTTCATATACAAGGGTAAACTTCTATTCAGAAGTGTGGCACCATTAAATGCGGTTTTCGTGAAATAATCGATACACATTTCAGTATCTGCGATTTTTGATCTTTGATCTTGATTGATAATGATACCTCTCCCTGCTGATAAAACAGAACTAATAGACAATGATTTCGACTTACCTCGTTTCTTGGTCTTGCCATTTGCTTGCCACTGATTTCTTTCCGATTTAAATGATTCTGTTTCGTTGAAATTTTCTGCCAATGAAACAAAAGCATCATCTTCAGGTAACCAGTATGGTGAGCCAAGCTCCTTGAGATGATCTAAATTCAATATGAATCTATGGCCTTGAGGACACTCATGTTCAAACCCAATGTATATGGTAGCATTCTCTATTGAATCGACTTGATCATTCGCTTCCATATTTGCAGATTCGAACTTGCTGCCATTGTCGTTTTTTATCGTTGAGGTATCTCTAAAGGCAAAATTTTCAAACTTTTCAGATGCCTGATTAGGATTGCATTTGCTGTGTTTGTCCACACCCCAAACTTGTGAACCCTGCAGCTCAACACTTTTTTCGGAAACAACTAAAGGAGATTTTCTATCCAAGATTCGAATAGATGAGTTAGAAGCAGTAGATCCAGCGACAACTTCGGAAAATGGTTTCCTCGTTGTAAAGTTTGATATCCCTGAGCTGACAACACTAACAGAAGAGAAGCTAAGCTTTCGTTCAAATACACCGTCTACTGCGATAGTACCTGAATGAGAAGAATCAAGTGATCGAGACTCCGCATTACCAATAATTTCAACTTTAGTGTCCCTTTCTTTAATCCTGCCAAGATTTACAGTCCAACTTTGAAGAAATTTCTGATTGATACAAAAGCCACTATGGAGCAATCCCTTCGAGGGTTTATAGTACTTTGAACTGCCAATACGAATTAAACTCCATGACAATGTTGGTATTTCCTCATCTGCAATTTGAACTGATGACAGAAGCTGATCACAATCTGCAAATACACTGTATGTATCATTTGCATTTTCAAAATCAAAAGGATCGGGTCTCAGTTGCCTAGAACGACCACAAGCACAAGCATGGAGGTAAACGAATCCACTCGAATGAGGTTTTCCTCGATCTTCATAAGTATCGTGTTTTTGATAGATACACGGTCTACCAGTAAGGCTAACTGCATCACAGAGCTGTCTTCCGGAAGTCCAAATAGACGTGCATTCATCGTGCAATTTTTTCAAGAAAAGTGACACAGAGGGTCCTTTTACCATCGAGGAAAGCAAACGCAAGGCCTTTGTTAAATGCTCTTCATGTTGAGAACTAGGATAGCAAGAAGGAAGATTATTTAAATAGATATCCATGGCAAGTGGATAAGATTTTTCACACCACCAAGTAGAGAGTCTAGTGTTAATCCCACTACATTTCTTCATATGTAATACAGCAAGTTCATATGAATCAGAAGAAGATGAAGCAATATCTTCTTTACCCGCCTCGCAGGATTCAACAGAAGAAGAAACATCAGAATTAGCTGACAAAATTCTTTGTAAAATAAGCAGCGAAGAAGATGACCATTTATCGAAAGTGGGAAGTTCAGTAGAATTCACATTATTTCCAGATGAAGCTGAGGCTGCAGCTGCAGCAGCAGCCACAGCCACCATGCCAACGCCAAGCCCAGAAGTGCTGCTGCTGTTAGCAGATAAGCAGCATCTCCCTCTTAAAAGACTAGACTGCCTGGAGATGAATTCCTGAACAGCAGAAATATCCTCTTTGTTTGTATTCTGCAAATGGCTTCCAGTTAAAAGAGAATCCAGTGTTAATTTTCCTTCTAATACTTCATCTACACGGCCAACTACGAAGTCAAGAGATTCGCCACTTTGAACAGAAAATGAATCTACAAGTGAAACAGCTTTTGATGCATCAAGAGTGAATAAAGGAGCAGAAAAACCAATAGCTCCACTTCTAACCCCAACATGACTGTTCTCAAATTTTGAAAGTATTCGGCACTTCTTAATCGAAAAACGAATTTGTGCCTCAAGGGAAGACTGCATCTTCTTCTTGAATCCACCCACAGAATTCACCGCAGGGCGTGGGAGCATTACAATTGATCCAGATCCTTTTGAAATGCTCAAACTCGAAGGTGTAGTCGCTGAAGTCTCATCCATATTTCGAATAGGCTGTGTCTCGTTGAAATCATCAAGAAACACAAACAATATAACTGGAATACATAAACCTGTTGATAATGTTGTCTGAGAACCTAAACCTGACAGCATAGTTACAGCAGCCGAATTGTTTCGATTCAGTATCACTCGAGCCTTAGACTGAGAAGGCTTTTCAGGTGATTCACCAGTAACATATGCTCTTGAATTAACAGAAGAATGTGGCTGCGATGTATTCCTTGATCTTAAAATTGGTGCAATTTTAAGTTTCCCAGTCTGCAACACCCGAAACCTTTTCAACAATTGCATATCAAATCGAGATCCCTCTTGAATATATATTATTACGTGACATACCTACACAGATACATAAGTTTCAAATGCAGAAAACATTCTAAAAAACTGTCAAAATGAACAGAAAGTTCGTTTAATTAGTTTATTCATTCAGTTCAAACTTCAAAGGGAAGAAAAATGTGAATGAATTAATCTTACCGAGAACATGAAAAGCAAGCCTTGAAGATCCGCAAATTCCTGCTCTTCAAGAAAATCTTCAGACCCGAAGCTGGTTTCGAAAAGCCCATCCTCATATGTTGTAAAATGAGAAGAAGAATACTGCAAGTACACAAAGCGTTGCTTATTATCATGATAAAAGCTCAAATTCCTGCTGTCAAGCCACTTCTTCATCTCCGGGTTTAATTTATCGTGCTCAAATAAAAACTTCCTATCCAGTTTCCCGGAGCCGAATACATGGTAATCGATTGTTTTGTTGATGAAGTGAGCAACATCATGGTAGCGCTTCCCAATGAATCCCACCACTACAACTCCGTCTTCAGAAAAAGAAGAAACATCAGTCAGCGGCGGAGGCTGTGGAGGGATGGGTAAGTTTGGTGCCGGAGGAGGGCGAACAAGAACCCGGATTGGAGGGGAAGGAGCTTCCATTGACTGGAAGAAGCAACGGAGGTTTCATCAGCGAGAGATTCTTGTCTCTTGATTCCGGTTGCCTTCATCTCTGAAATTGGGCCAAGGCATCAGAATTCCCACCGAGCCCATTAAAATAAAGCCCATATTTTTATTTATATAAATGTAGTTTAATTCAAAAGTATATACATGACACATATATTATGTCATGATATCTTTATCTTATTATTAATTTATACATTTGAATAGTAGACTTATAACATTCATACCCAAAAAAAGCTCCAATTACTCGTTGTACAAAGAATAAATGATACTTCCAATTAATATATCCTGAACAAATTAAGGATCAAGAAACAATAGCTATTTTACAAAAACACCCGCAGCCAAAACTCATTTTTGCCAATCTACCAATCTGAACAAAATTTTTTTGTCTTTTCTACACTTTGATGGATATATTGAGAAATGAAGTTTTCTGTCATGGATAGAACATCAATACAGGCAAAAAACAATGACAATAGGACAATCAATCTGTACGGACATGTGAATATATATTGTTCAATTTGTTTGTAATTATTAGTTTAAATTAAGATAAGAACTTTGTTCGAACATAAAAACAAACTCGGATAAAAATTCGAACGACCAAGAACATAATCGTGAACATTCAAATTTGAATATTTTCATAATATTTTTGCACGAACATAAAAGAATAGATAAGAATACAAACTCAAACACATACTAGCACAAAAAAACATGAATGCAAACACAAAAACGAAAAAACACGAACATGAAATAAATCAAACTAGGCTTGTTCGATTATAATATGAACGAAGACAAACAAGTTAAACACGGCTCGTTCGAATCGCACAAAGCCCTAGATAGAGCCTACTGAGTCTGCATATCATGTTGGAATTCAATATAAACAGATGCAATGAAAATAAAGCACACGAACACGGAAATCGTTGTTTAATCACTATTAACTGTGGTGCTAAAGAAAGACACAGACCTTCAAGTGATTCACATTATGAGTTCTCAGTTTGTCTGTATGCACAATTGGGACATGTGTAAAAGATAGTCTGGCCTTCGTCCGCAGATCGAATCTGAATAAACACACGAGAGATGAGAAAACTAGAAACAAATGCTGAAAAAGTAAGCATATGAAAACTTAAAAAGAGTTGGTAGAAGATGAAATATTTACCTGTCTAGCAACATAAGCCATACCCAAATGCTGGCAAGATTTGCACTTTGCATTGTAATCCTGTTTGATCAAAAAGAATATTAAATAACTACGGGTATGCGAATGATCGGGATGCATCTGTGTTACCATTTGTTTAAGCTCCCTCTCTTCTTCAATGTCATCAAGTGAAGACGTACCCAACTCCCTCCTCAAATTCTGCAATGCAA
The DNA here is from genome assembly GCA_009725065.1 of Utricularia reniformis. Taxonomy (NCBI): domain Eukaryota; kingdom Viridiplantae; phylum Streptophyta; class Magnoliopsida; order Lamiales; family Lentibulariaceae; genus Utricularia; species Utricularia reniformis. The sequence goes on along the minus strand of RWGZ01001000.1, from coordinate 184,317 downwards.
ATACTTTTGAAACACAGACTTTTTTAAATAAATAGTAGCTGGAGAGGCATCAGTGCTTTAAGATGAAATACTCCTTGTTATGCTTAAGTTTTTCATCTGTGCGGTTTCAAATTCATGCAGATTTGACTATTTAACAAAAAAAGCAGCTTAAGCAATCTAAATAAGTGCAATCAGAAAAAAACACAATACCTCGGCGCTCAGAGCATAGCCAATCTTCTTGCGAGAAAGACCTGGTATAGGAGAGAATAAAGTACTTTTTATTCACATTATAAACAATTCTAACACGTCCCAGAGACCGGGTGAATCGAAGAATGTTGGAATTTGTTCTAAAAAAGAAGTAGAATTGATTAGGTTTATAATAGAGGAATTCCTATTATATATTGGCTTGATCAAGTTTATAAGGGAGGAATTTCTATGATCTATTGGCTTGATCAAGTTTATAAGGATGAACTTCTATCACATATTGGATTGATCAAATCTTGTAAATATGTGACTTCCTTCTCTTCTCTTGATCCCATTCGTTCACACTTACCTGTTGCCATTGCGGCTAGACTCTATAATTTCGATAAAGAACATTATTTACCTTTGATGCGCTTCTGCGTTGAGCAATGCCGGCATCGAGGTTGACCAGGTGAGTCGAATAACAACATTGTCCCGCAAACTTTACAGAACATGAAGTCTCGCTGACGGCTAAAACCTTCCATTGTTTCGGTTCAATCAACAAAATTTGCAGGAGCTGCCCTAATTTCTACGGTAATATGAAGTGATTTTGTAAACATATATACAAATTTAAGGTTTTACACTACAATTCCCAAAATAAACTCATACAAACCCTAACCTGAAGAGCCAACAAGTTCGAAAAAAGGCGACAAAGGTCGGAATCCTTGCTGATTCCTGGCTGCAATTTCCTTGTCTCCAAGTATTGACTATTGACACGGATTGGACGAACGATCTGGGCTTTGCTAGATGAGGGCCCAATACAGTGTGCATTTCAAATAGCCTTTTACTTGGGCTTCCTTGAACAATATGAGCTTTGGTAGATCAGAGCCCAATAGGGTTGTGCATTTTAAAAAGCCTTTTACATGGGCTTCCTAGCAAGGCCTGATTCTTTGTATTTGAATTTTTAATAAGAATATACTAATTATAAATTTTATAAAATAATACTTAAATACCAATGTTTTAAAAATGAGTTCATTTTAAAGTTTAAACATTTACAGTTATATTAAGAGTGAAATCATTTAAAAATCAATAATAAATATTTTTAAAAAATTAATATTAAAAATATGAACAATGCTATTTTTTTACAAAATTAGTGTTTTTATTTTTAAATAAATATTTACAAATAATATAAATGAGAATATAATTATAAATAAATTAAGGGTATTGAAATTTAGGTTCTTTGACTTATAATACAAATGAGAACAGTAACGAAATTTGTAAAAGGGCACATGATTATTTATTTATAATATTTATTCAATTCTTTCTAATATTTCTAACCTGCTTTTCCTTTTCCACCCTTTCATTGAAGCAACCAGGTTGACAAGCCCAACTATTTGATTTTTAGTGTATTCCTGCGTACCACAAGCACAAATAAGATGATTCTATTCAAACATCAAAGAAAATGTGCCGGCTTTCTGTACCGGATGGGCTCGAGACCAGTGAACGAACTCCGTCTCCGGGAGGTAATAAGCCTGAGAAGAACAAGCATACAAAACAATGATCATAATCATGATTAGAGAGCAGGTTCTGAATTACAGTTACCTTGATGAAAGTTTCAACTATCTGAAGCTTCTGTTTAACGTCGATTGAGACGAAATGTTTGAGGCCGTTTATTAGAACCTGCAAAGGAGTAAGTAAGCATACTGTGCAGTGATCGAGCTGGTTAACCGATTTGAAACATTGATGGAGATAATGACCTGAAGGTCCAAAGACATGAGAGCTCTTCCTTCATCTGTACATCTTTTCACAATGGAGAGGCCCTCGATGAGAGTCTCGGCAATACTTTCAACACCATATTCTAAGATAAGGTCTTGAACCTTGAGGATATAGAATACATGGTATGAAATGATTCATGCTAATTTAGGAAAGAACGAAAATTCTTGCTAAATATATTTAATTAGCCTTTGTTACCTCTTTTCGGATACCACCATGAGCGATCCTTGTTTTGAAGTGCTTGAATTCTCCGAGTAATAGATCTACATAGCTAAGAAACAAGAGATTTGGTGATCAAAATCTGATTTGCAGTAATCTGGGATATCTACTTGGGTAGAAACTTACCCATTATGTTCTAAGCCAAGCTCTTTCACTTCCCACTTGGCACTGGCAATGCGCTCGACGTACCTGTACCATTTGACTAATTAATGTTGCTATAAAATATCAAGCAAAAGCGACTTTATATAGTTCCTAACATGTAACATGAAAGTAGTAATTTATTACAAAAGAACAACTAGGGTGTGCTACGGAGGAGTATCAGAAGCATAGGAAAAAAATGCATGGGAAGTCATATTGAACATCGAATTGACACAAGTGCCTTCATGTGAATTATAAAGACTCACTCACCCATTTACATGGAGAAGAATCTTTGCTGTTGTTCTATGGATGTGTTGATTAAGTTCTGGAACTGCACCAACCTGTATGAGAATGGAAAACATAAAAGTCAACTGATATTTACATACCATTTTTACAACTGTAAATTCGCATTCAGGCTCGAGAAATGAAGATGCTATCGTTGGTAACCAATATGAGGCAACCATTAAAGTAAATGTGCAGTGAAATTTCATGTGGGACACAGGTTATCATGTAGACAAATGCAGAACATACCAAATTCGCATAGAAGTCTTCGACAATGGCTCCATTCTTCTGATGAAGCATTACTTGAAGATTGGCTTTAGATCTAAGCAATATTTGAGCAACAAGAGAAATGGTGTCTGCTCCTGCACACCTTTCCTGTGGAAATAAATATTACAATAATGATAGAACAGACTATTAAAACGAAACTACGGAAAAATCACAGAGCATGACAAATTTTACACAAGTATCAAAACTTTCATTTGGGAGAATAATGAAAAAAGTGGAAAGGAAAAGAATTTCATGAGAAATCCTCAATGCATTAGATAACAAAAAATAATCAACCATAAAGACATTACTGCAGCGGTAAACTGGTGATATACCGTAAGTCCAAATATTGTCGGATTCATATGACTGGGAGGACTGATAGGAGTTACATCCATGTGGGGGGAAAATTGTGGAACCGAAGATGCTGGAAAAGAAGACTTTGGTGCAAGAACTGGCTTTAACCGCTCATCAGAATCTTGTGAAATTCTTGAAAGTGCGTTCTTAAGCTTGACTGAAGAAACACTAAGGCGTTTAATGGTACCAATAGGAAGAAGCAACTTCATGAAATAATGAAAGTAGGGGTCAAGCAGTACTTACTAGGAAGTGAGTCATCCATGCTTTTTCCGCTAGGTTGTGTACTATTTACAGAAAATGATTCAAATATGAAAAGGAAAAACATCTCAAACAACTGGCATATTCCCTGTTGAATCAATAGAAAAAACCATTTTAACTATGAGATTTTGATTAAGAATAAAGAAGCAACACCATCTATTATTCAACCTTGAAAAACTCAATATTAACAATCTCTAGTTTCTGCATCAATCGTGCATATTTGTCCATCATTCTGAAAAATGAAGTAAACTCATGTTTTATGGAAAGTATAAACTCAATGAATTCATAACTGAAGGATTATTAAAAGCTCACTTCAGGAGACTAAGCGATGATCCTGTTTGTGCAGCCATCTCAACATCATTCCCATGTGAAAAATAATGCCTTGAGTTACCTGGCCGATAAACACGACTAGGGAGCTGACTATCTTCATCAATAAAATCTGCATGGAGGTCTTCATTTTCATCTTCCGGAAAATTATATCCATTGACATTCTTTACAGGGGAAGAAATAATGCTATGGGGAATGCTAGAAGTGCTTCCAGCTCCTTGTGCTGTGGATCCATTAGAGCGAAAAGAGTCAGAATGGTCAAGACTCTTCTTTGGCAAAAAAGGGTTACCACTCTCCTGCCAATATGAAAATCCACCCCCTTTTGAACCACTCGAAGCTGGGCCAGCCAGTCTGGCAGTATAAGCACTATCAGACGAAACAAATAGAGCTGCTCCGTCACCAACAAGTCCCGGAAAACTGACTCCATTGATTGAGTCAGGAGGCATTATCAGCCAATTCTCCTTTTCTACCACCATTTTTAACGCCTGCCACATATAGAAATTAAGCAAACTGGGATCACAAAGAGCAATGCTTGCAACAACCAAATTTCCAATCAATGACCACATAGTAGAGGGTATATTTCATATAATAATGGGTACTCAGAAAGAAAAAACTAGAAAAACAATATGCTTCTTTAAAATCATGTTAGCACAACCCCGAGTACATTTGGAATTATGAAAGAATATCATCTTATTTGTTTTCATCCACAATCAGCAGTCAGCAAAAATCCTTTATAAGAAGAAATATAGGAAATGAATGTTGGCATAAGACACCCAGTCAAAGAAATATCGAATAATTGGATTGATTTAAGCACCAAACGAATCAAGACAGACTTACATAGATATTCTGTCTGTGGAAAGCAGCAAAATAGCTTTCACAAACAGACCTAAGTTTCTGTCGGAAGTCAATAGCCTCTGCTCCACAAAAGGCTTCCCCAGCAAGAATGAAAATGCACAGATCTTCATATATTTTCAAAAATTGTTGAACACTCGTAGAACAAACTGTAGATGAAGAAAGCAAAACAGCTACACGGCTTGTTGTGAGTTGCCAAAGGTTCCTACGACCTCTCTGTAAGGCAATTGAAACGAATGAGACAGCATCTCTTCGCAGGATGAACCATGGGGATCCACTGATTGATGCTTCACTTCCATGATCTCTTTCTTCAGAAGTATGATTGATATCATCTGTATCATCCCTACCCATATCTGAAATAGATGGAACACTTTTTAGTGGAATGTTGGCAATGACCAAAGTATGTGCTTCCTCAGCTGATACAGGATCGCATTCATCTTTAGCCAGAAAACTCGGAGAAGCCTCTCCTGCCGTATTTTCAGGGCTTGTGGATAGGACCTGCTGCATTAAAAATAGATTTCCATGATAATAAAATTTCCTTGTGGGTGTCATAAACCCAGTTTAAAGTTTGAATGATCTGGTAAAGCTTCCAATAGAAAATGGCATTTCCTCCACACCATGTACACAATTCACAAATACCAAACTATATAAAAGGAAATGGAGAAGAATTTGTGGAGGGGAAAAAGGGGAAAGTAAACAATACTGGGGGAAGATTACTAAAAGGCTTACTTTGTCTTCTATCTGGAAGCTCAGTATTGCATAATAGGAACACATGAGCTTAAAGAGAACAGCTAGTGTTGCCAGCAAGCATTGCCTAAATTTGGATTCAGATACCAGGGTGCATAAATCACTGTATGTCAGCCTGCATTAAGCATCCAAGACAAACAAGGGTCACCTATCCTTTCTAATGAGAAAATAGAAGGAGTTACGGCAAATTAGAAACATTAAAAACTACAAAAATCTGCACAAAACTAGCGCAAACCTTGCAGTGTCCGACTTTGAATCATGAAAATCCTGAGGAAATCAAGAAATGGCTTAACTGAATAGTAAAGGTCGCATCCACATTCATTTCAAATGGGAATATTACATCTACTTCCTGCCTTCATGACTATAAATTGCTTGTCAGACTAGAACTTCAAAATGAAAAAAAGAGTACCTCCTGCAATGAAGTCCTCAATGCAAAGAGACTTTCATAGATAACCTCCTGCATGAAGAAGCTTTGTAACTTCTCAGCTAGACCGGAAACATCACCAATTAAGGCATATGCATCAACTACCTACAAACCACCAATTCAGTTAAAAAAATCAAAAGCCACGGGGACCTAATATAAAATCATTCATCAAACATATTTTTCTCAATAAGAAAGATGAATGTGCTTTTAATGGAAAGAAACAACAAAGAGAGCAACTTCTTGCAACAATAACTAACTAGGTTGCATGGATAGCAACAAAAATTTGTCTTGAGGTCAGGAGAAATAATAAAATGTGTGTCTAAATGCAGCATTGACCATTAGACTAACCCACCAAAATTTACCAATATACATCAATTTCTAAGATGGGAACAAAAAGAAATATTAAAACTGAAGGTGAAAAAAGTAAATAAGGAATTCATTGCGGTTTTTCACAAAAATACTTATAATCATATCAATAAATTCGGGACTTAACAGTTAGATAGCCATCCTCTTTGAAGTCTTTGCAGATTTCTAAGAGTATAAAATCCAACTTTTGAAGAGTTTTTCCCAACCAAACCTGCAAAATATTAACATAATGGACTTTACATGTATTTTTTAGGTCAAAAAGATCCAAAACTTGAAAATAAATTGTACGCCTCCAGATACAAGAAGCACGTTGCCCCGAAATTTTTTTAAAAAAAAGCAAAAACAGAAATAAATTTCAAAGTAAAAATACAGTTGATGTATGTAGATGCTTAATTGTTAACAAAAAAAAGGAGCATGTTGTCCCCAAAAAAGCAAAAACATGAATAAAAGTTCAAAGTAAAATACAGTTATGTATGCAAATGTTCAACTCACCTCGACACCACGGGTCAAATCTTTCACTGCATGAAGACCAGATAAAGAACCTAGAAGTTGTATATAATCCGGCAGTACTTGAAAAGCCTATTGATGCAGAGGCAATGTATTTAGGAAGCTTAACATAAAAACATAGAGTAGAAGTTAAATCATCGCTTGAAGGAAGGAATCAAGAAAAAAGAACCTGAAGAAAAGTGAAAATAGCTTCGATATTTTTAGAAAAAAAGAAATGAGAGTAGCAGAAATTCCTCTATAGTACCTATTAAAGGATACCTTAGTGTATGTGCCTTGTTCAACATATGTTTCAAGTGTAGCTTGCATATTGACAGCACGATGAAGCTCAGCAAGCTTGGTTAGCAAGTCCTGAAAAAAATGATATACATGCAATGCATCAATTCACGACACATAACAACACGTGATTTTATAAAATTCGCGGGGACACGATTACCGAAAGCGCCTGCTTTTTTTTTGACCTTTCAGTAACAACGAGGTCCCTAGAAACCTCATTCTTTGATGAGGTGAGGTGTCTCCGGCCATTCTGCACACATAAAAAATCACAATAAGAACAGCTTCAACCAAAGAATTTAAATATGTTTATCATTAAAAAATTACTATAAAAACCTCGTGTTTTAACATAATATAATTAGGTTAATGTGATTTTTTCCATAAAGAATCATACAAAAAGTGCTCAAAAGACAGTCATTACAGGCTCCATCATCCATTGAATGAAATAATATTATGCCATAATTAAGCGATGTAAATTCAATTATAGGCTATCGGGGGCAGATATTCATTCTCATGACCATATGCAGGCACATATCTGAGGATGAAGGGTTTAAATTACAAATAAACTTCGCAAAGTAAGCGAAATTGAGCTAAATACAAATGAAAAATTGATCAACAGCTTACCATACATATAACTGTTGCAATCTTTAAATCTCTCTCCAACTCCCGCACTAAATTCACTCCTTCCACTGAAAAGACCACACGATAATTTAAATGGTCATCCGAATAAGTGCAATATAAGACCCAAAGACTTAATGGCGTAACTAGTAAAACCATACATCACATGAAAAAATTTAAGCAAATAACAACAAATTTGTGGGGCTGGATAAATGGGATACCCGCTTGTTTCAGTAAAGTCAGCTAATAGATAGGAATGTAAAAAAAATTAAAAATATCATAATGCATTAAGAAGCACACAGGCATAACTTCCTACGCACTACAGGAATTTAAACAATAAACTCACCCATTTCTTCGTGATGTTCCATGACATGGATTGACAAGCTCTCAGAAATTCTGTCCAACTGTGCCAGCCGAAGAGCAGCCTGTAAAAATGCAATGCACATTACTTAAAATTATGTAGAAATAAAAAACAAGTCAAAACTCAAGAAACCGAGTAATGAGCGAGGAAAAGATACAAATAAATTGCAGCACAATGTAATTGAATTTGCAGAAGAAAAAGAGGATCCGTGTATTAAGATACCGCTAATCTGAATAGAATAATCCCTTTCTACAAACTTCACAAGGATAAATGCAAGGAAAATTGTAATCTGTACTGAATAAGGAGGTTCTATAGAAATGATAGTTCATCAGCATAAAAACAATTGCAGTAAGGATCATGCATATGAAACCCTATCCGGAAAATATCAAGAAATTCTCATTAAATATAGGAATATAATAGTTCACACACACACACACTGCATTTACACAAACGCATGTAAAATAACAAGGCTGCTTGGAAACAACAGAGTGTTCAGAAGGGCACAAAACCAGATCAAGCATTAACGACAAAGTAAAAATATAAAGAAGCAAATTATGGAGGTAAGAAACAGCTGATCAAAAACAATACCTTCTCCTCAAAATAAGCTGGTTCATTCTCATCAGAAGGAAATTGTTCTAGGGCATATCTAATCGGATCAAAATCCTGAAGAAAAAAATCGAAGCAACTGTTCTCAGTTTCATGCCATTTTACAATGCAAATGGGACAAAGGTGTAAACAAGGAAGGCATTCAAGTTTAAACTCTTATTGATGGAAAATAACCTCCTCATAGAATTCATGCTCAAGCTCATCAACAGCTGGAGTGTGTGGGCTGCTCCCATATATTGCAGTTAACTCTTCTGAGCTTGTAGAAATGTTATGAATTTGGTCGTTAGAAAATCCAGCAAGAAAATGGGCTAGAGCTGCAGCTGCTGCAGCTCTTGCTGGAACCTGCATGTAGATAACAGATATGTCATAACCCACCGTTACCATTTGGCAATGTCTGCATCCATTTGAGCCTTTGGTGAGTCTGGGCCCATTTGACCCAACCCTCACTGTTATACCATTTCCAAACCGTGAGGCCTGGGAAACGGAGCCGAGGGTCGAATTCAGGCTCCTAAGAAATAAAATAAAAACATTCATAGAAATGACTTTTTGACAGATTCTAGTATAAGGCGTCCTATGTGGTTCTCGGAAAACATATCACAACAAATCTATTCCCTGAACCACCAAAGCAACAAGGACACCTGGATGACCACTTCATACCAAACCGAATCCAAACTCAGTCATAGAGTGCGAAGTACAAATTTACCTCAGGACGATCCGACGGATAAGATAGAAGACCAAGAGATCGCGCTGACCGAACAGAGCTGATGATCTTCTCGCCAACTTTGGTCAAGTCCATGCCGCCTCCTTCTCGCGAGAAAAGCAGCGACCCTAGAAACAAGTACCTCGATAATTCAAATCCTCCGACTCCCAAATCAACGCCAACACTAACAGCATTCAATAGAAGCAAAGGACTGAATGGAAACGGCAGGGTCAACGGAGAATCCCCCGACTGCATTTCAATCACACGCCCCCTACCGACACTGCAGAACCCGTCCACATTGTCCCCTCTTCAGATCGCCCGCATCTACAGACCGCAATCAGTCAAGATATTGCTTAAAACTTGGTTCAATTCAAAGGGTTCCTCGTATAGATCTCCGTTTACCCCAAATGTGGTCGTAGAACAGAAAAAAAACAAAGCGATGTTAACGAAACGAATGAAGAATTAATTATACTGTACCTTCAATAATGGGCCCATCATGGGCCAATTTTGGCTACAGATTACAGACTAAATCACTACTTTGGGCCGCCCTCATAATATATTTTAAAATGTGATATTATCTTGTAAAAATTTCCCCTAATTTTACTATTTATGTGGAAAAATCAAGTTCGTCCTAGCCATGGATCCAATATAAATATCATTTTTTTTAATTTTTCAATACCGAAGCAAGAGGAGATAACCATCATCCGACGGCTATAAATTCTTACGATTGTATCAAAATTTTATTAAAATTAGATTGGATCATAATTTCTTATATCGTAATTAAAGATTATACCCATAAATTCAATAAATTTATATAAAAAATCTAGTGAGTGCTATAATTGTGAGTATAATTATAGTTAATGATTTGAAATTTTGAATTAACATCCCCAAATAGTGGTTAGGCCAACCCCACGTTTAATTATTATAGTTAATGATTTGAATTAATAATAATATATTATTAATAAAGAAATGTGGAGTCTGTTATGCTTTAATAATTGGGCCGCGGGTGGCCCACTAACTATTTTTGTAAAGGAGCCACGATGCATCTGTCACTCTAACTGACTGTACACGACGTCGTATTGGTGTGCGTTGGGATTCCTGGGCTCGCACTGTCAAAATCTGAAGCTTTAACACATGCATAGGTAAAAGATGTACATATACATATGATCGGTAGTTCTCTACACGGAGCAGGCAAGGATAATTTTGATGTTGTTAATTGAGTAAAGTGTTGTGGGTATCTTATTGCTTTGAAGATAAGATAAAGAGGAAAAGGGAAGTGTTTGGGAATGCTTCAGGTGAGGTTTCTGGTGGCGGTGTTGATTCTGCCGCTTTTAGTGGCTGGGTTTTTTGTGGGTGATGGAAAAGAGAAGCCTTTGATTCTTAATTTAGAAAGGGCGAATGATACGCGATTTGCTATGAGTCATCTTATGAAACGTGATTTGGTTAGACATCAGAGATTATCACAACAGCGGCTTACTGGAGTTGTTAATTTTCCAGTTGAAGGCACTTATGATCCTTTTCTTGTTGGGTATATTTTTCAATTCTTGTTGATTAGTTTAGTTTTAATTCGATTTAAATATTGATTATAGTTTTATTTGATTGTGATGATGATGATCATATTTTATAGGCTTTATTTTACGAGAGTTAAATTGGGGACTCCTGCAAAAGAATTTTTTGTACAGATAGATACTGGAAGTGATGTTCTTTGGGTCAGTTGCACTTCGTGTTCAGGTTGCCCCACATCAAGTGGACTCCAAGTACATTGCAAATCCTCAAATTTTTATATTTTCCTTTGTTTTGAAGCCTTTATGTGTTTGTAGTTTTTAATGATTATGTTGATTGTTGTAGATAAAGCTTGAATTTTATGATCCGGGAAGCTCGTCTACGGCTTCTCTAGTTCCATGCTCTAATCGTAGGTGTGATTTGGGGTCGTTATCATCTGATTCTTCGTGTTCGAATCAGAATAAATGTGTATATACTTTTCAATATGGGGATGGAAGTGGAACATCAGGATATTATGTACATGACAAAATACATTTGGATACAGTCGTTGGAAATTCGTTAAGTTCAAATTCTTCGGCAAATATTATTTTCGGGTGAGCTCTTGAACATTACTATCCGTTCGGACAGTAATCTCTTTATAATAATGGATTTTTGATTCTTACAGTTGTAGTTCATCGCAATCTGGTGATCTAACCAAGACAGACAGGGCAACGGACGGTATATTCGGTCTTGGACAACAGGGATTGTCTGTAATTTCTCAGCTTTCTTCTCAAGGAGTCACGCCTCGTGCGTTCTCTCATTGCTTAAAAGGCGATAGTGGTGGTGGTGGTGTTCTTGTTCTCGGAGAGATCATCGAGCCTGATATAGTTTACACGCCACTAGTTCAATCACAGTACGTATTTTTCTAACTGAGAACTCCGAAAAATGCTTGTTTGATGTGTTCTAATCTCCATTTTCGAACTCGCAGGCCACATTACAATGTTAATCTACAGAGTATCTCTGTAAATGGCCGGACATTAAACCTAAATTCTTCTATATTTTCAACTACAGACACAACTGGAACAATAATCGACTCAGGAACTACACTCGCTTACCTCGCTGAAGAAGCATACCAACCTTTCGTCTCAGCTGTACGTTTCACCGTTTCATTTTTGCTCTCCGAAATGTATTATTACATTATGCTTTATCAAACTCTCAGGTTACCGAAGCCATGTCGCCATCTGTACGACCTCTTCTCAATGGAAAAGATTGCTATCTTGCAACTTCCAGGTTATTGAATTGAAATATGATTGTCCCGAATGTGATTTAGATTGGTTTATAAGAGGGAAGGGGTACTATAGTAAATGACTTGTTCAAGTCTTTTACGATGTAGTCTCCTCCCCTTATTACGCTATATTCGTGCACACTCCTATCGTAATTTTGGCCAGACTATAATTCAGTACTATTTTTTTCATTTGTTTCGGTATCATCTGATCGATGTTCGTATTATGTCATTCCTCAGAATCTCGAATAGTTTTCCTGCTGTTAGCTTAAACTTTGCTGGTGGTGCATCATTGAAACTGAGGCCTCAAGATTATCTTTTACAGCAAAATTCTCTTGTAAGCGTACGCATATTACTCCCGAACTCTCTGCAAATTCTAGTCTTGATCATTCGAAATGTTCGTATGCAGGGCGCAGCTACCGTATGGTGCATAGGCATCCAAAAAACAAAGGGTCAAGGCATTTCAATTTTAGGAGGTAAAAAAACAACCCGACTTCAGTTCATCGTCGTCCCTCGGTTATTTAACTTGTCGGAAACTGTTTTATAGATCTCGTTCTGAAAGATAAGATTGTCGTGTACGATTTAGCTAACCAGAGAATTGGATGGAAGAATTATGACTGTAAGTTTCTTCTCCCTCTTCATAATACCGAAACTAAGACTCGATCTTCGGTCCCGATTTAGTCTCTCGACCGAACCAAACGGGGCTTGAATCATCTTCTTAATATCTTGTGTGTGCAGGTTCGTCATCAATGAATGTGTCGACAGCTATAAACAGCACAGGTAACACTGAATATTTGAATGCGGGGCAAATTAAGAAAAGTTCAGCAGATTACAACAAGCTTTACGGTTTAAAATGGAGCTCGATTTTCGTATTTTTGCTGCACACAATCTTCCCTTCATTCCTGTGAAGCTGCTTCTTATAATTCAACATTTTGTTTACAAATTTTAGCTGAGAAATAGTGAATACATAAATGACTTCCACAGTATCATCACAATTGTTGATTATATTTCAACAAACCGCAGACTTGAGTATTAGGCGTTGACAAACAGATTATACATTTTAAATTTTCATTATACATTGTGATTCATAATACATTCTAATTTGTCAATTATAATACAAAATTAATTTTGAATATTGATTCTGAAAATGCATTATACATTTCAATTAATAGGTTAACATATATACATTTTTTTAAAAATAAATCTTCCTAGTGACAATATTGATTTTTTTTCTTTTATAGTTTAGAGCACATGAAATTTATCAAGTAGTTTTTCCTAGCTCCAAAACCATAATTTATTTCGAGTAGGTCAATTTTATTAAGTTAGTTTGACTATATATGATATAGTTATATGAATAATTTAATATGAACATATGTGTATAATATTGTTAAGAGTAAAAATGTACTCTACGATATTTAATGAATTAGGTGAGGATACCGCTGGTATTCAGTTGCCGTAATGAAAGGAAAACGAGAAATTATACGTGGAAAACCCGAGAACCGGGAGGAAAACCCACGGGGTACCAAACCCATGAATAATTCACTATAAGCTTCGAATCATGAACACTCCAAAGAGCCTGTCCCCATTTCAACATCTCCAATCTCCCTAATATAGAGATATTCTACATATTTTAATTGTACATAATCTAATCGTAATCTTCTCAGATCACATCGCAGCCGCCTCGAGCTAATTTATAAGACTTTTGGCCACGCCCAAGCCGCACACCACCGCCTGGAGTAATGGTACAGCTTTCGTTGACATTTCCTCCGAAGTTGTCGATCGCTCACCCATCTTTCCGATCGTAGCAATTTATTGTCGATCCTGCATCGCTCCAAATGATACCGATCGACTAATTATTGATTCCTTCATCCGATCGGTAAAAGGACGCGTCGATCGGACATACTAACCAATCCCGACAGGATGTCATAAGTTGTGTATTAACATTAGCCCCTCTACTTCAACTGTTCGTCGTAGTCGAACGTCGGAGGAAGTTGATATTGTCGTGACTTATACGCAGCCATAAATCGCAAGTAATTATCCCGATCGACGCGTAGGCTTTCAAACATTGACATCCTATTCAACGTGTCAAATCTGTTCGTCTTGAAAACTGTGCAGAAGCCAGAAAGTCGCAATTTGGGTCGTCCACGTGGCACAATCCTGAGCGTTGCTTTCAAACAAAACCCTCGTCGTCGTCGCCATTTCTAGTCGCGCTTCCAAAACACCTCTGCTCTCTGCTTCCAGGCGATTTTCTGCAGTCAATCAACCCCGGAGACTACTCTTTTCTACCCATAATCATTCAGGTTTATTTTGTTTTCCTTGCTTGTACGATCTTTAATTCGATTTCACTCCCGTTTTGCGACCAAATGCGATTTTTCCTATTATCTCAGCGAGTTTCTTCGATTTTCTTAGGTTTCCAGCAGGTTCACACATATTGTTTTGTGAGTATTTAATTTATGACTCCTAACCTTACTTGTAGATGGCTCCATCTCTGAATCTTGATACAATTCGTGAGAAATTTGGTTTTCCTGAAGAATATCAACTGGAAATCGGCGAGCCTGGTTCTGAGCCTTGGCCCGCTGCCGGACGATCGTCATTGGACAATGCCATACCAGTGATGATCTCTACCTTGAAGAATGAAATGAGGTTTCCCCTCCATCCTTTCGTCGCTGAATTGCTGTGGGCCCTGATGATGCCCGTTTTTGCTCTGATGCTAAGCAGTTACTTGGTTATCTTCGCTTTCATCCATTATTGCGACGCTGCTAACGTGGTCCCGACCGTCACCAACTTCCTGACGATCTACAAGGTGATGTAGCGATCGGGCACCCATGTTTTTTTCCAACGTAAGTTGTGGTACTTCTCCAGTAGAGGTAAAAACAATGATCTTGTCGAGCGACCAGATTCGCAACGCGACTGGTACAACTTTTTCGTCTAGGTCGGGATTCAAGATGATAACCTTGAATTCCCTCTACAAGTATCGTCTGCCACAGGCAAATTCATGGTCGACGGTGAAGAAATGACTCTAACTGTCGATTAGCTGAAGAATTTGCCTTATCTGATGGAAAACTTTTCAGAAAAAGACGATCGTCTTAACTCGAAGGTATTATGTGCAGAGAAAAATCTTTCCCGCCTGCGCTTAACAGGTCGATCGATGAGCGATCGCATCGGTCGGTCCTGGACTCAACCATCATCTCCTTCCGAAGAACCTAAGCTTATTTTTATGGTTCTTCCTTTCCTTTCAACCATAATTACTGCATTTTTTACTCCACATTTCAGCTTCTTCCTCTAAACTTTCTTCCGGATGGAAACTGAAGAGGAAACAAGAGATGATCGCCAAAGGATTACATATAAATGCCAAAAAGGTGAAGGTAATCGCACTTTTTGCTCATTCAACATCCCACCTTTGTCTCATACTTTCCATATATTCGCATGTTTCCATATCTAATAGGAAATCTCCATCGACATCTCCCCCTTCTTCTCCCTTGATAACAACTGCAGAAAGGGATGCTTCTGAGACGGCAGAAGCATCGCGACCGGCTGATGATGTTGAAGGATCATCACCAAACCCATTGGCGATCGTCGCCATTCCAATGGAATCCCTCGATGAAAGGGTAAGCCAATTCTTTGAGGATAACTTCATTCTTCCACCACCGTTCGGTAGCGACGCTATGAAACGTCCGATCGTTTCTTTGGCTGTGGGGATGCTTGTCAGTACTCATATTGACGAGATGAAGGCGGTCGGCACACTGTCGATCGACCCACCTATTTCACTTGGTAAAGCGGCGATCGTCATTCGTGAGGTATTTTACATAACGTTATTTAAATGTTCCATACTGATTATTGTTGATCCAATCATTTGTCGCCCATCGCAGACATCGAAGGAAATGTTGTCTCTATATCATAAGACAACACGCTCTTTAAAGGCGGTCGCACTTCTACAGAAGAAACTTTCTAAGGCAAATGATCAAGCCGCGGAAGACATAACGAAATTGCTAGGCTAGAGGGGGAGCTAGCCGAAGCAAGGAGTCAAGCCCAAGAACTCCCCCACATTCAGAAAGAAAACAATACTTTGAGGAACAGAATGGATGTGGTCACTAAGGAATTATCCCGTTCGGCCAAAGAGATCCAGGCAGAAATGAAAAAGAGAGCCGAGGCTGAAGTCCAGCGCGACCTCTTTGAAGTTAAGCTGGAGGTCGAACGGAAAAATGTCGATCTGGCGTTAACCGCACTTAAATATGCTGATGAGGAATATCACCATAGTTTAATGGTCCAAAAATATAAGGCTCAGCATTTTATGAACTCTACAGATGGCATTTTTCAAGATATCAACAAGAAATACTCAGATTATGATGGTCGGATGTTCGCTCTTCAACAAACTATCGACAAACATAAAGAAGACATGTCGTCCTTTTTGGATCGGTTCGTGGTCTCGCCGACATTTAAAACCTTGGCAACGACTTACTCACTTGGATTGGTGGAAGAGCAAAAGACGATCATAAAGCAACAAATCGTCAACATCTTTGAACTCAACCCTGACTCCGAGGAATGGGAGCGTGTGGACCCCCATACTTTTGATGGGAACTTCAACCCTCGCTCACCTATTGAGCCGGACGATCCTGATCCTGATCCAGATTTTCATCCTCATGTCGATCGATTGGATAATCTTGTTCTAGATAGTCTAGGGGCCTTAACATTTAACTCATCATCTTCCTGAATGTAATTTTATAATTTCTTCAATAATAATTTCAATTGTCGATCAATATCCTACTGTTTTAATACCGACCGACACAATCATTTAACCCAGAATTCCATAACATTTAAACCATGACATGTAAACAACAATGCAGTGGGCAATTTACCAAGGTAGCCCTTGAGACATATGTTTATTCCATAACACATGTGTGTCATCTCTAATTCTCACTCGTGAAGAATTTTACCATGCTGATCAATCTGATGGATCAATTCATTGAAAACATAACTTATGTCTGTATCTGTATGAGAGATGTCATATTTTAAGATAAAATATGAAGTTTTGCCAAACAGGTCTCTTGTTCAAGGGCGTTCGACTAAAACAGAATGAGTAGCCTCTTTAATATAGAAAAATTGGCCAATTTTTCGAAGAGGATTCCTGAGAAGGATCGTTCAGCAAAATTAAAGTGAATGTTGTTTCCTTAATAGGAGTGATCGACGTAATTATAGTCGAAAAAGCTCTTGAGAAGGAAACGTTTTTACAGCCAAAGAGTATTCCTGAGAAGGAACGTTCGTCGTAATCATAGCCGAGGAGGATTCCTAAAAAGGATCGCTCTATGCAATTATAGCCAATGATGTTTCCTGATAAGGAACGATCGACACAATTATAGCCGAAGAGTATTCCTGAAAAGGAACGTTTGACGTAATTATAGCAGAAGAGCTCTCCTGAGAAGGGACGTTCGACACAATTATAGCCGAAGAGTATTCCTGAAAGGGAACGTTTGATGTAATTATAGCCGAAGAGATCTCCTGAGAAGGACGTTCGATACAATTATAGCCGAAGAGATCTCCTGAGAAGGGACTTTCGACACAGTTTTTCGTAGATGCTTGATCGCTATGAGTTAACGAAAGCAAGGAATATCGATATGGAATCATCAAAGACGCTATCGGTAATCGATAGGTTCGACATTATATGATAAGACATTATCGAAAGGGTCACTAGAATAGGACGTTCGACTTTAAGGGCATGATAATTCATGTGTTGTCACTCAGCATATTTGGATATTATGGGCAATAATTGCATGCTAATAGCGTTTTAATTTAAATAACTTGGAAAGTTGTAGAGTTTCATCACAAGTACTAGAAGTAGTAGAAAATGTTACCCCAACTATAGATGATAAATTCAGAGATTATCAATATTCCAGGATTTTGGGAATTCGTCGCCATCCAATGTTTCTAATCTATAAGCCCCTCCGAATAACACGTCCTTAACCCTATAAGGACCTTCCCATCGACGATCGAGTTTACCAAGATTTTTCTATGCTTCCACACTTCGCAGAACCAAGTCTCATTTTAAAAACGATCACGGATTCACCTTCTTATTATAACATTTTTCATGGTGCGGCGATAACTTAACAGTCGATCGTAGATATTTTCTCTTTTTTCCTCGATTAGATCTAAATCAATCATCCTCAAGTCGTCGTTTTCTTCTTCCGAGTACATGACCACCCTTTGTTTTTTCAAAATATTTTCTACCGGTACTAAGGCTTCCGATCCGTAAACCAATGAAAAAGGAGTCTCACCAGTGGTATGGGTTGGAGTTGTTCGATATGCCCACAATACCTCTTGCAATCGATTAGGTCAATGCCTCCGATATCCTCCAGCTTCCTCTTTATGCCTTTAACGATCGCACGGTTCGATACCTCCGTCAGGCCGTTGGTCTTAGGATACGAAACAGAGGAAAACATTTGTTTGATTCCAAGCTCAATGCACATATCCTGAACCTTCTTTCCTGTAAACTGTTTGTCGTTATCTGACACCAACATCCGCGGCGCTTCAAAACGTGAAATAATATTTTTACATATGAACTTTTTAACAGCATCCTCTGTAATTGATGAAATTGGTTCAGTTTCAACCCATTTGGAAAAATATTCCACAGCAACTATACAGAACTTTCTTTGGTTTATTAATCGAGGAAATTGTCCTAAAATATCGATTCCCCATATGTTGAAAGGACAAGGAAGTGGGGTGACATTCAACTCCGACCCTAGTTGTTTATGATAATTAGCATGGTATTGACATTGTTGGCACCTTTTAACGAAGTATTTTGCATCAGCTACCATGGTGGGCCAAAAGAAACCCAATCGTCTGACCTTTTGAACCAAAGATCTTGCTCCTGAATGATTTCCACAGATTCCCTCATGTACTTCGCTGAGTGCCGATCGTGCTTCTAAGGGACGGAGGCACCTCAATAACGGTCCGTCAAAAGATTTTTTGTACAATATCTCGTCTTTAATGACAAACCTCCGTGCCCTTGATTCCAATCGTCGTCGCTCGTTTCTTTCTTCGGGAAGAACACCGATCGTCAGATAATCCACTAACGAATGCATCCATGCCGGCATCGGCTCAACATCAATGTTCCCGACTAATTTCCCATCGACACTTTCAGGATCAGTCGACCGTACCATAACTGGCAAGTCGATCGCCGACTTAGAATTCATAAACACCTGTATGGTCCCATCCTGTAAAGCTGGTGAACTTGCTGCTAGCCGTGCTAACGCATCAGCCTCACGATTTTCCTCCCTGGGCACATGCAACAACACAAATGATTTTAAAGATTTCACCATCCTGACCAACTCTTCTTTATATCGTTGCATAACGGGCTCATGTGTCTCAAAGGTCCCTGCAAATTGTTCATCGACCAATTTAGAATTCGTAAACCCACGGATATGCATTACTCCAATATCCAAAGCAAGCCTAATTCCTGCAATCAATGTCTCGTATTCTGCCGTATTATTAGAACAAGGAAAAGAGAACTTCACTGCCACGTTTACGTGCTCTCCTCGAGAAGTAACAAAATGAATCCCAGCTCCAGCCCCTCCTTGGGTGGACCCATCGGCAAACATGTCTCATACGTCATCTTCTTGCTCGGTTACCACTGCGGACCGCGTCATTTCTACCAGAAAATCTGCAAAACTTGAGCTTTTATGGCCCTTCGGGGCACAAATTCCAGGTTCATCGCATTGAGTTGTATGGCCCATTTCAAAAATCTTGTTGTCGTATCCAACTTGGACAAAACAGCTTCTAAAGGTTGATCCGTAAAAATTTGAATGCAGCGGCGCTCGAAATAATGTTTCAACTTGACTGAAGCTTTCTTTAATGCCAAAACAAATTTTTAATATTCGTATACATTGTCTCCGCTGGAAGCAATGTGTGGCTAACATAATATACGGGTCGATGTATTCCCTCACTGATCGTCACTAAAGCGGCGCTACTGCCATGATCGAGATTGCCAGATAAAGGCCCAGGGGCTCGTCATTCGTCGGGCTCACTAGAATGGGTGGATTCGATAGATATCTCTTTAAGTCGTCGAACGTCTGATTACATTTTTCATCCCATTCAAGCTTGTTGCCCTGTCGGAGGACTTTGAAGAAAGGCAATGCACGATAGGCAGATATGGAAATAAATGGGTTTAGAGCAGCCAATCGACCTGTCAGGCTTTGAAACTCCTTTTTCGTTCTAGGTGGGAGCATGTCAATGATGGCTTTCGTTTTTTCCGGGTTTCCCTCGATTCTTCTTTCAGAGACATAATGCCCTAGAAACTTTCCGCTTCGAATGCCAAAACAACATTTAGCATGATTGAACTTCAAACGGTATGTTCGACAGACTTCGAAACACTTAGTCAAATAGGAAATGTGGTCTTCATCATTCATCGACTTAACAATCATGTCATCCACGTACACCTCTATTTCTTTTCCTATCAAATCTTTGAAAATTAAATTAACTAAACGCTGGTAAGTAGCCCCATCGTTTTTTAATCTGAACGGCATCGCAGTGTAGTAAAAGACACCACTTGGCGTCACAAACAAAGATTTGTTCTGATCCTCCTTAGCAAGAAAAATCTGGTGATACCCGGAGTACGCATCCATAGTGCTCATCATAGTACTCCCAGTGACCGCATCAACTAACTTGTCAATGTGTGGAAGGGGGTAAGGATCAGATTCACAAAATTTGTTCATCCCCATGTAATCCACGCACATTCGCCATTTTCCTCCTGCTTCTGACACCATAACGGGGTTGGCCGCCCACTCTTAATATTTTATCTCTTTCATGTGTCCAGCAGCTACTAACTTTGAGGTTTCCTGTCCAATAATCTCCACAACCTGAGGTGAAAAACGACGCAATTTTTGTCTTACCGGTCGTGCACTGGGATGGGTATTGATACGGTGTTCCATCACTGTTCTGTCTATGCCACACAAATCCTTCGGGCTCCAGGTGAAAATCTCAACATTATCCTATAATAATTTGATTAGCTCAATCTCAAAAGATAGAATAAGATCCAAACCTATTCGAATAGTCTTTTCGCATTCTCCAGGGATAAGTTCCACGACTTTGTACTCCCCTAGTTCCATGACCCTTCTCGGCTCCCGTAAGTCTTCAACAGCATGGACTCTAGATCGACAAGCTGAAACATAGCAGGAGTGTGCAGTTGCTTGATCGACATTTATGGTTGCGATCCCGGCCGTGGTTGGAAATTTGAGCTTCAAATGGACTGTGGAAGACACGGCTTCAAATGCATTAAGCCCCGGTCGTCCCAGGATTACGTTGTATGCCATATCCATGTCCATGGCCACATATTCCAACATTTCAGTCTGTGATTTTTCTCCCGATCCGATCGTGGTTTTCAAAATGATTTTTCCGAGGGGGGTGACCGATCGTTGGTCAAAGGACCATAGTGTCATTTTTATGATCTGTAGGTCGGTCACGCTAATACCCATGGAATCGATCACTTCTTTTGAGATTATATTACAAGAGCTCCTCTGGTCGACCAAAATCCGGTGTACGATGCGATTGGCAACGACAACACATATGACAATAGGATCATTTTGAGGTTCGTAAATATCTTCCTTGTCATCATCGTCGAACGTTATGTCTATCTTCGGCAGTTTCCGAACCTCCTTGACCGACATGACTTCCGATAAACTCAATATTTCCCTAGCATGGCGCTTCCTCTTCTTCTGGGTTACATCACAGGGATTCCCACCAGAAATTACAAAAATTTCTGGGTACATCATTTCATTTTGCACTGAATTGATATCTCATGGATTAACCCTTTCGGCTGGCGGGTTCGCTGGAGGTGGCGGGAGAACTTCTGGGGCAGGGGATCGTCGGTTGTTCCGTCGATCGTCGCCGTATCGATCATTCCGTCGATCCCTCCATTGTCTGCCACCGCGGTCGTCACGTCTTCCGTTCCTCCCTTGTTGGTTTTGCCACGGTCGGTCATTATGTTCGTCTTTCCTCTGGCGAGGTGCGTAGCGACGATCGTCATCTCTGTCACCACTATTCCGACCGGATTTCTTCTCATGGGTTTTACCCGTCTTGTACTCCAGCACCCCATCTTTTACCAATTCTTTGATGTGGTTTCCCAAAACATTACATTCAGTTGTTGAGTGATCAGCAGATTTATGTAACTCGTAGTATACTCTTTGATTCACAGTATCCGTGCCCCGGGTTTGGCACGAATTCACTTCCCTCTATCTCTTATCCTAGGGATGGATTTTCTTCTCCACGGGCTTTGTAAAAACATGTTCCTTCTTACCATGAAGAGCTGTCATAGTTTCTTCTACCTTGATGTATTTATTGATCTTTTGGGTAAGTTGTCCCAATGAAGTAGGTGGATTCTTGATGAGGCTGGTAGAAAGTCCACATGGCCCAAGAACCTGCTGCAGTATGTTCAATTTTTCCTTAAGATACATTTTGATTCCTCTTGCAACTTGATTGAATTTCTCAATGAACTGTCTCAAAGTGATTTTTCCTGGAACATATTTTAAGGTGTAAAGTTCAGTTTTGCTCCTTGGGGGACCCACATTGGGAGCAAATTGATGTGTAAATAATATGGCAAAATCTTCAAAAGACTGTATAGATCCTGATGGAAGATTTTTGAACCAAAATTTAGTGTCTTTTTGTAAGGTTGCAGCAAACAGCTTACATCGGACTACGTCACTGGCACGAACTGTCCCCATCCTCAATTCAAAGACGGATAAATGATCCAACGGATCTCCATACCCGCCGAAAGTAGGTATCCTGTCTGGTGCTCTGAACGAACATTCCAGCACAGCTTTCATTACATGTTCCGAGAATGGATGTAAACGCATCTGAAGTAGAGTGGAAACCCCTTTGTCCGAGCAAGGGTCACGATAGGCATCCCTCAAATCTAGTAAAAAGTCATTGCTTACATCTCTCTTGATAGGCTGACTCATTGCTTCATGGAAAAAAGTTGGTCGACGATCTGTGTCTAGCCCCGGTCGTCGCCTTTTGATTGTGTCTAGCTCTGCTAACAGTTCGTCAAAGCGAGCTTTGTCTCGATCGATAGCCGGTCGGGGCAACTCGCTCTGGGACTTCCGACCGACAATTTCCTCCTCGTCTGAGCTTGGATTTCCATGCTGGTCGTCTTGCTGACATGTTTCTGGTGGGTTTGAGCTTTGAGTGTTCTGGATCTGCGGCTGGACAACAGATTTCTGCCCTGAAGCCAGGATCGACTTGTCAAAGATCTCCCATCATTTCCTCTACCATTTTCCGAAGGAATTGATGATCGATAGTTATTACTTCTCTTCCAGCGATGCGTGAGCTTCCATCCCCTCCACAGATTCTGGGTTTTCCATAAAAACAAATACTAGCAAACAAAGCTTCTCAGTAGGCTTACTATATCGGTTCCCACGGATGGCGCCAAATGTTAAGAGTAAAAATCTACTCTACAATATTTAATGAATTAGGTGAGGATACCGCTGGTATTCGGTTGCCGTAATGAAAGGAAAACGAGAAATTATACGTGGGAAACCCGAAAACCGGGAGGAAAATCCACGGGACACCAAACCCAGGAATAATTCACTGTAAGTTTCAAATCAGGAACACTCCAAAGTGCATGTCCCCATTTCAACATCTCCAATCTCCATTTTATAGAGATATTCTACATATTTTAATTATACATAATCTAATCGTAATCTTCTCAGATCACATCGCAGCCTCCTCGAGCTAATTTATAAGACTTTTGGCCACGCCCAAGCCGCACACCGCCGCCTGGAGTAATGGCGCAGCATTCGTTGACATTTCCCACAAAGTTGTCGATCGCTCACCCATCTTTCCGATCGTAGCAATTTATTGTCGATCCTACATCGCTCCATATGATACCGATCAATTAATTACTGATTCCTTCGTCCGATCGGTAAAAGGACGCGTCGATCGGACATACTGGGTTTGTTTGGTTCAGCTTTTTAAAATTGCGGTGTGGTGAGATGTGGTGAGGTGTGGTGAGGTGTGGTGAGATATAATGATCGTGAATTTTTAAGTATGTTTGGTAAAATTGCGATATTATGATCGTGATTTATGTAAAAATACTAATATACTCATATATATAATAATAAATATAATTATATTATAATTAATAGAAGTAAGGGTAAATGAGTCTTTTCCAAAATCACGATGAGGTCATAGTTGGTTTTAACAGCTGTGATGATATCGTGATTTTTTAACGATTATCACATCACAATTAACCTTATCTTTTGTGCGCATTAAAAAAATCACGATTTCAACATCTCATCGCACCTCACCGTTATTTTAATCGGGGTACCAAACAAACCCACTAACCAATCCCGACAGACTATCATAAGTCGTGTATTAACAAATATTATGTAAAATACGAACTTTTAAAAAAACAAAATATTCGTACAATCTAGCTCATGAGACAAGGTTTTTCAGCTTGTTTTGCTGAGATACTCATTGCAAATATAGGTATTTGCCAAAATATCAATCTCAATGTTTTTTTGGGTGAGATGATAAACGAAAGATAGGTATTTTGGTAAATAGCTATTTTTACGGTGAGTATATCTACGAAACAACCAAGTTTTTCCAGTAGTTAATTGATATCATATCGGCATTTCCGTAACTCATAAGCTGATTGGTTACAAGAATTCAATAGAGTTAAAAGATGAATGTTTAATGACTTATCTGATATTACTCATTTGTTACTCTCACACATTCTTATTCAAGTAAATTAATCACCCTTGATGTGCAATCAGAGTTGAATCTTCACTTTGCTTGACATTTTCATGATATCAGAGTATATTCGATCTCCTCCGATCTCCTCCCCGGAAGCTCCGGCAGCCACACGAAGAATATCCTCAATCAAGGCAATGTTTCCCATAATGTCGACGTGCGCTCCGCTTTCTAATCCTCGTCCCTCTAGTAGATTTGCTGGTGCTTTATGTTTGTATTCTCTTATATACGTAGCAATTCCCGAGGGATTGAAGCGTGTTTTCCCTCGCCATCCTCTCGCACACATGAATCCAGCGCTTAGAACATTGACTGTCTCATCTCCGTCGACGAAATAGACACCGCCCTTCAAGCAACCGTTACGGCTGCCATCAGCAGAGCTATCGATTTGGAGAGGTATGCTATGGCAGCGATTCGTTTCCGAGAGCTTGTAGATATACGATCTCTCTGTTGGAATCCCGACTCCGTAGAGACAGTGGATTTCCATATCAGGTGCATCAGGTAAACTACAAAATTCATGTGATATCAATAACATTGATCTTGTGATGTTAAAATGAAGCATTGTGTACCTTGTTTCTAGTGGATTGGACCAGTACTTGTAATGCTCGTATTTGGGATCGTTTAGGTCGTCGGCTAAACCGTGAGAGAAATGAGCTTCGGCCCTTTTCATCATTTTTGGAGCGATGGACCGGAGGAGATCAAACAATGTTTCTACAGTGTATGCTTTGTTTTCCGAAATTTTACGGAGTGTTTCACGGCTCACCTCGTCGTACTCTGTCCATGTGTGTCCACAAGATGATACGTTGTTTTTTGAATAAGATGCACTTTGCAAAGCTTCATCTTCCTGAACAACAATAAGAAACCATCAAAATCTAAAGCTAATCTCAGTTCATTCGAATTTTATCCGTGCGAACCTCGAAATGCAGAGTAGAGAGCTCCGAAGAATGCAACTCTGATGCTGTTTTCCCAAAAGAGACTACCCTTCCATATTTTTCTCCAGGATCATCAGCTTGATTGACTTCCATTCCATCTTCATGATTCGATGTTGTTTTCGATGAATTGCAAACGTGAGATTCTTCGGGGGATGAGTCCATGTCGCCCCAAATGGCTTGTCCACCTCTAGGCAAGAGGGAAACTACTGAGTCCCATGTTCTTATTACTCGCATTATGTGCTCTAATGTTTGAATCCCAAGTATCTCCGATCCCAATACACCCGGAGCCACTGATCTGCAAATCAACATCAATATAAAATACATAAGAGTAATTACGTTTTAAAACAGAGTTAATTACGTTTTAAAACTAATGGAATCAGTTATCAGTTGAAGTTCCTACCTTATGAAAGCAACATCTTTACTCTCAGCAGACAATAGGCTTGCCATAGCTTTAGGAACTCCAAGAAACGCCGGAGCAATATTTACCACGGTTTTTATGTATTTGGCACACCAACCAGCACCACCACCACCGCCCATCGGAGGCGGTGACTCGACCCATTTCATAAAATGAAGAAAATAGTTAACTCCCATTGAATGTGGCACCACCACCACTTTCTTTTTCCCATTGGTTATGTACATTAGCTCGATTCGGCTCTTCAATCTACTCAGTGTTTGATCTCTTATCTGGTAAAAGAATTGCATAGATCAGAATAAGATCAATGCCTTGCCTAAAAATGAACAGTGATAAATAGGTAATGCAATGAGAATATGTGTAAGGAACCTCTGTATTTTGAAAGGACAATCTCCAGTCATAAGAAGCCATGTACATGTTCTTCCCTTCGTACCCAATTCTGGCAAGATTCTCAATAAGAATTGCCCAAACGAAATATCCAGGAGAAAAATAGTCTGCTGCAACTAGCCCTGGAACAGCACGAACCCGGATTCCAGGGGGATCAAGTCCAGTTTCATTGTCCAGGGAGAGGTGCTCCAACCAACACTTTGGCCTGAAATGAGTTTGAATATATGGAAGAGCTGAAGATGCAATAGTGAATAAATGGGATAATTTTGTACCTTTTGAAGATTTCAGTGAAGCTGCCACCCCAAAGGCGGTGGCGGAAGAGGCCATCAGAACAATCACGGCCCTCCCAAAGCTCAAGCCCGCCGGTGACGGTTCCGGGGACTAATACTACGGGATGAAGGGCGGTGACACCTTGACGGCGTAGCCGTGCTCCTGGAGTCTCCGGCGACTGTAACCCAGGTAAATTTGGCGAGAGACAATGGTATAGAAATAGAAGAAACCACCAAGTTGTGCACAAGAATCCGATCAGCCAGCAACAAGAATCTATGCATCTGAGCATTCTCCTCTGTGGTTTCCTCTTAGGCTTCTCCTCGAACGAGGAATCATCATCACTTTCGTGGCTTTTCCTTCCAATTCTCTTGCTTTTCTCAGTCTTTTGTTCACCCTTTGAGGGCTGAAGTAGACAGTGCTTTCTGAAGCGGAGAATCCATGATGCCATTTACAGGAAATGAAACGGAAGAACAAAAACACAAAAATGTTCCTTAAGTTAGAAACTCATTCAATAATAGGGAACAAATGAAACCAGGGAAGCCTAGAAAAACACAAGGAAACAATTATAAAGACACAAACACACGATATAAAAAACCAAAAAACCCCAATTTCAAAGATCATCGGAGATAGTTTAAAGGGAAGTTACAAATACTGCAGAAAGCCCCAATACCACGTGGTGATGGTGTAAACTAAGGTGTCAAAAAGATCGGATTTTTGTCATATAAAGACTCTGGGTATACGATTCTTTGTCTTCAACTTCAACGCATGCAACTAAATATCAGATTAGGATCAAATCAAATAACAATTGACAGCAACAACGTTGATTGAGGAAACAAGATTAATGTTTTTCTGTATAAAAAAGTATAAGCTTTGAGAACTTCGAGGCTTACGATTTGTGAAGAACACGTGTCGGAGCCAAAATGCCGGCATGCCGCGGCGCCCCTATGTCCGCATTAGCTATAGTTGTTAAACTTCTATATCTATAATGTCTTCGTCTAGATTCCCTCCATTGTTTGTCCTCCCTTCTCAATAACCTTTCCACGACATCAGGCGATGACGAAGATATGTCTATTGCTGTAAAAGAGAAACAATCATCGAACAAATTGAGAAAAACAGATATTATACCAGATAACCGGTGAGATCACGGCAGTGCATGACGGTCCAATATGAGCCCTGCACTGGCTCTGGTTCATTTAGGTCGCCAAAAGTGGGCGGGCTTCTAAACAATAACCTTAGCCCAAATAATGTATACTTTTTCTTTTAAAAATAATCCATTTGTAGAACAAACAAATATTCCTTTGTGAACATCCGGCAAACACCGGCGTCCCACAGCGGAAGCTTTAGTGACAAATACTTTGACGATCTATGATAACATTAAAAGACCAATAAAGTCAGGTATTTAAAGAAATGGAACACGAAGCAAAGAAGGGTATTCCCACTGGTTGTTAAAATGGTGATTTCTATCGTATCAGATAAGGCAATATTTAGACGAAGCAAATAAGAATATGTAAACACGAAAGAATCTCTTCATACTGTAACATGAAATTGTTCAAGCCAGGAAAAATGAAGTGTAACAGAGAGTAAATAGAAACAGAGCAGTAATGGAAATACTGATTTTAGTTGTCTGCAAACTGGTGCTGTTTCTTAATCGAAGAGACTGAATCCCATGTCCTGCAAAATAAAAAAGAGGAGCCCAGTTCAAATTGCCATAGCAAAATAAGATAATGTACTATAGAACAACAAGGAATATATCAATAAAATGAGCAAATATTGAGAAAAACTTACATCATCAGATTCCTCCTTCTCTTCTACTTTCTCTTCTTTTTTAGTTTCAGCAGCAGCATGAGCAGCACCACCACTACCACCACCACCAACGGGTGCAGATACAGCAACTGCAGCACCGCCACCACCTGCAGGGACAGAAGCCAATTTTTCCCTTCCGGATGCAATAAGCTCAGTTATGTCCTTTCCCTTGACTTGGGACAACAATAACTCAATTTGATCATCATCTGATTCAGCCCCCACTGCACGATCATTGGATGGATACATAGGTGAATTGGTAATACAAATTCACTGGATTACATAAGTACATAACTGGCGAACTACATAATGAGTATCATAAGAGAGAAAATCAGCATCAAACACAGACGAATTATTACTTGAATATTGATAACAACTACAATAATAATAGGGTAAAAGATTGCATAAATTTCAACTAAATCGCATGAAAGGGCTTCATAGATCTTAGCAATACAATGATCTAATCATTCTATTCCTTTTCTAGCAACGTTTTTTAGAAATTATTATAGGGCCTGGCTTAATTAAATCATAACTTCAAACTATACAACAAGGAAACGACGAACAGAAACTAAAATCATTTCATCACAGAAAACATTAACAAATTAAAACGCAGTTGAAGGAATCGGAACCTGAGGCTAATATATCCTTCACATCCTCAGCCGATGGAGAGGTGTTACCACCCAAAACCGCCAACAAATACGCCGCAACCACCTTCATTGCTCTAGAAAAATAAACGAAAATTACAATAAATCAATTCTCAGGACATGAAAAAACCATTCAAATAATCTATGCAGGGAAAAATGTACATTAAACTAGATATTTCACAGCAACAGCGCAAGAACTCCTAGAACTGCAGGCCGGAGAGGACGCGTCAAATAACGGCAGCCGCTGAAGTTCCCAATCGGATAAGTAAAACTCAAAACAATGCTTTTATAGTCAGAATTAGGGCTTGGTGCATTCCGTAAGTTTATGAATACCTTTGCGTTGGGCTTTTCATCGAGTATAATTACTTGCAGACCCATTTACATTTTACATTTGATCTTGTTATATATCTATAATCTATCCATATCAATCTACTTTTCAAATGTAGTAGTATGTTTTTATTAAAAAATGAATGAAAATCCAATTTATAATTCATGAATTTTTATTTTTTTATAATATATGCGTAGTACAATTAGGAGTGGGCATGGACCAACCCAACCTGTTGGGTCGATCCAACCCGTACAAACAGGTCAACCTGTGGGTTGGTATGCTAAATATCATTGTACGGGTTGGACAGTGATTTTCAACCCGTTAACTCGTACGGGTCGATCAGCCGGGTTGACGGGTTGAAGTGAGCCAATTTTGATTTTTTTTTTTATTTTAAGGTTAAAATTGAATGTTTTTAAATTTTAGGGTTTAGGTTTTTCAACTCATCGACGGGTTGGGCCGTACTTTCAACTCGTCGGGTCAATCCGTTGACAGGTCAAGAAAAATTCTCAACCCGTTGGGTCGAACCCGTACCCACCCCTAGGTACAATTATTGAATCATTTTTTTATTTCGATGTCATTCAAAATAAACAATCCAATAGCATTATCGAATTTAATTAGACAACACGTAAAGTTGGTCAACCATAATTTCATGTGTTTTGATCATTTTTGTTCATAAAGTTTTATAATTATGATAATCATAATTCCCAAAATATAAAAATAACAAAATCAAATTCTCATGCTTTATAATTTTTTACAATACAAATCTCTCAAGTTTAATACTTGAAATATTTAATTAAAATCAAATTTTGTAGTTCAATTTTATCTATTTTAGAATCTGATTTATCAAATACTACAAATTTTGAAGATCAAATTTAACAAAATCTTAAAGTTTGGAGATTAAATATTCCTTTGCAAACTACAAGATCAAATTTATCAAAAAAAAAAAAAAAAATTGTTCTATTTTCAATTAATTGCAAGTATGTAATAGGACAAGACACAAAGCACAAGCATNAAACTCAAAACAATGCTTTTATAGTCAGAATTAGGGCTTGGTGCATTCCGTAAGTTTATGAATACCTTTGCGTTGGGCTTTTCATCGAGTATAATTACTTGCAGACCCATATACATTTTACATTTGATCTTGTTATATATCTATACTCTATCCAAATCAATCTACTTTTCAAATGTAGTAGTATGTTTTTATTAAAAAATGAATGAAAATCCAATTTATAATTCATGAATTTTTATTTTTTTATAATATATGCGTAGTACAATTAGGAGTGGACATGGACCAGCCCAACCCGTTGGATCGACCCAACTCGTACAAACAGGTCAACCTGTGAGTTGGTCTGCTAAATATCATTGTACGGGTTGGACCGCGATTTTTAACCCGTCAACCCATACGGGTCGATCAGCCGGGTTGACGGGTTGAAGTGGGCCAATTTTGATTTTTTTTTAATTTTAAAGTTAAAGTTGAATGTTTTTAAATTTTAGGGCTTACGTTTTTCAACTCATTGACGGGTTGGGTTGTACTTTCAACCCGTCGGGTCAATCCGTTGACAGGTCAAGAAAAATTCTCAACCCATTGGGTCGAACCCGTACCCACCCCTAGGTACAATTATTGAATCATTATTTTATTTCGATGTCATTCAAAATAAACAATCCAATAGCATTATCGAATTTAATTAGACAACACGTAAATTTGGTCAACCATAATTTCATGTGTTTTGATCATTTTTGTTCATAAAGTTTTATAATTATGATAAT
The DNA here is from genome assembly GCA_009725065.1 of Utricularia reniformis. Classification (NCBI taxonomy): domain Eukaryota; kingdom Viridiplantae; phylum Streptophyta; class Magnoliopsida; order Lamiales; family Lentibulariaceae; genus Utricularia; species Utricularia reniformis. The sequence continues at coordinate 153,053 of RWGZ01001000.1, read as the reverse complement.
CATGATTTCCAAAATATAAAAATAACAAAATCTAATTCTCATGCTTTATAATTTTTTCCAACACAAATCTCTCAAGTTTAGTATATGTGTTATTGGGCTCAAAAATTTCAATTTTAATAATTGAAATATTCGATTAAAATCAAATTTTGTAGTTCACTTTTATCTATTTTGGAATGTGATATATCAAATAATACAAATTTGGAAAATCAAATTTAACAAAATCTTAAAATTTGAAGATTAAATATTCCTTTAAAAATAAAAAAGTTTTTTTTGTTCTAATTTCAATTAATTGCAAGTATGTAAAAGGACAAGACACAAAGCACAAGCATATGAACTGCTTTAACTTGCAGGCTGCAGCAATTTAATGTCTCAACAGAACAGATAAGTATAGAAGGGCCACAGCATAAACATTCGATAGCAAAGTCGAACCGAGCCATTCCGATTTTCGACAACGGATACGAACCCGAAAACCCCATGTTTTCTAACCTTCCTCACCAAACTCTTTGGTGAATCGTTCATGTACATCAAGATCAGATTTGCTCACTGTAGGCCTTTGCCTTGCTAGAACCTTGTCAAAATCTGCTTTTGAAATTGGTGGTGGCACAATCTGTCAAGCCAAAATAATAAATGTAACAAGGCAGGCCTCTGTTCAACAAGAGATATCACAGGGAGGCTCATACGAATTCTACGATTTACGAAAAGAGAAACACGATTTCAAGATACAATGATGTGGAAATTCATGATTCAATGGGCTAGGAGAGTGACCAGTGCATACGAGAAATGAATTATAATAGAAAAGGCTAGGCCAAGCCAATTACTCATGATATCACACCCCTTATAAATTCGAATTATTCTAGTTCCACAACCGATGTGGGATAATATTTCAACACTCCACCTCAAGTCGAACTGGCCTTCGTCCGGTTCAGACTTATTTCAATATGCTCGAATCATAGTTCGATCTATTTTTGTCGCATAAGTCCGATGTGCTTTTCTACCATAGTTTTTTTTGTCTAAACTGTACAGACCAGCACGAAACACACCATGTAACTTCGATACCATATAGAAATTCAGGATTCAATGGACTGGGAGAGTGACGAATCCATAAGAGAAGTGAATCATAATAGAAAAGGTTAGGCCAAACCAATTACTCATGATATCACATCGGTTGTGGAACTAGAATAACCGATGTGAGACAATATTTCAACAAATGAAGCTGCAGCAAGAGTTATCACGGGGGACTCATGAGAATTCTACGATTTACAACAAACGATATCAACATACAGTGAAGCTGCAGCAAGAGAAATCACAGGGGGCTCATGCGAATTCTACGATTTACGAAAAGATAAACAAGATTTCAAGATATAATGAAGCTGCAGCAAGAGATATCACAGGGGGCTCATACGAATTCTATGATTTAAGAAGTGATTTAAAGATACAATGAAATCATTACCTTGGCTGCTAACCCCTGTGCAGCAAGCTCCTGCATTGTAACCTGTAAAGCACCTTGTTGTTTAGGTCCGCAGGGCATCAACATTCCGTTAGAAGTTTTGATGAAAAACATTGCATCTTGGGTCTTACGGACAGGTTCGAATAACACATCTTTGACCTATGAAAGAATATTATGAATTGAATCATATAGAAGTATGGTTAAACAAACATCAAGTGCATGACTTACGCAAACTGATACATCTGAACCAGAAAATCCTTCGGTTTTACGACCTAAACTTTCAAAGTCACTTTCAGTCAAATTATTTGGAGTATCTCCTAAGTGCACCTGCGTTTTGAGTAATAAGCATATCACAACAATGTTCCTAATACTTATGCCATATGATAAAACACAAATTTTTCATACCTTGAACATGTGCTGCCGTGCCTTCGCATCAGGTAGCGGGATATATATACGCTTATCAAATCTCCGTCTTATGGCCTGAAAATCATCAAATTTAACCTTCAACAAATACTAACCATGAAGTTGCAAGTAATACCTGATCAAGAGCATAGGGCGTATTTGTAGCAGCTAGAACAAGAACTTTATCATCATTATGGCCTACCCCCTGTAAGAATCAAATTCATTTGTCACACAATATTATCCGCATCAAAAAATAAATATTGGAGTAATCCAAATCAAACTGGGGTAAAAATCTTAAAAATACACTTTTCGTCGAAATTGGGAAATATCCAACAAGCCAAACTCAAAATAACCGTAAGATATTTCATCATGAACGTATGTTAAACTTCATTATAACTTTATCATCTTTGAAAATTTTTTATGTTGTCTTACAATCCTTTTTAACATATTTATATGTTAAACAATCTCACCTGCATCTGCACCAGCAGTTCGGTTTTAATCCTCCGCGAAGCTTCACTCTCATTCCCTTCTCCACGCTGTCCACAAAGAGAGTCTATTTCATCAATAAATATGATTGAGGGAGAACTTTCACGTGCCATTCCGAAGAGATTGGACACTAGCTTCTCGCTTTCACCCATCCATTTTGAAACCAGGTCTGATGAAGAAACACTGAAGCATGGCAAATTTAGTTTCAATTCATCAATTTAGTTTGAAGAAAACTCAAGGATGGAGAAAAGTAGCAAAACCAACAATAAGCTCATTGTGATACACCGTTTATGAAGAATATCTCGTAGATAATATGTACAGAAAAATCATATCATTTCCTCAAGAGAATTAAGCATTAGGAGAGAAGCATATGATCTATTTCAGATATCTTGTTGAAATTATAGAGTCGGGCCGAAATAACAACGGGAGAGCGTGAACGAACGGAATTAAAGAGAGGAACCCACACATTTAAAAGACTTGAACAAGTCATTATGTGATGGAATTCCCACCCTTATAAACCTAATCAATCCTACTTCTTTAACAGATGTGGTAAAAATTCCAACACTCCCCTCAAGTCCAACCATAAGGTTTCGACTTGAAATGAACCGAACCAGCTCCGATACCATGTTGGAATTATAGATTCTGGCTGAAATTACAACGGGAGAGCGTGAACGAACATAATTAAGGGTAGGAATCCACACATTTAAAAGACTTGATTAAGTCAATATGTGATGGAATTCCCACTCTTATAAACCTAATCAATCCCATTTCTTTTAGCAATGTGGGACAAATTCCAACATATCTATAGCAACATATCCACAGATATCACCAAGCTGAAGCCAAATAAAAAATTTCGGACCTGAAGAAGGTTGAGTCGGCTTCAGTAGCAACAGCCTTTGCCAAGTAGGACTTCCCTGTTCCAGGAGGGCCATATAAAAGAAAAGCCCTCCAAGGGCGTCTCTTGCCTGAAATTAATATCAACAATCATTACGCTCAAGCCAAAATAGGTCCCATGAAGCTCTCTTACATAGGATAATGTCATTACATATAAATATATGGTCCAATGAAGCTCTCTTAAACCAAACATTATCACTCTCCCATGGGTTCTAAAGTTCAAATTGATTCCAAAAACATATTTAAAATCCATCCAGAAGCTAAAATTTGAATCTAAAAGCGACTTCAAAACAAGAAAATATTGGCCAGGGGAAAGAATCCAACAAATCAACAAAAGTTTCCATTAGCTATAAGATAACATCTATAAAGATAGAAAAGAAAAGAAAAATGATATGCTTACCAGTAAAGAACTGCGGAAACTTCACAGGAAGAATGACAGCTTCTTGTAATGCCTGTTTAGCGCTTTCCAATCCCGCTACATCATTCCACTTAACATTGGGTTTCTCACGAACAATCGCCGAACCCAATCCAGCTCGAAGCTTCTCGGTATCTCCATCCTCCCCATTAGTTCCATCCTTAGGCTTCGACTTTGGCCTTGTGGCCACCCCAGTATCCCCATTAGACGCCGGTCCAGAACCCCCCTCATCTAGCACAGCCCGGATCTCTTCAGCCCTGTGCAAATACTCTGTGAACTTTTGCGTGATTGCCTCCTTAATCTTAGGATTTTTCTCGTACTTGAGATGAGTCTTGAAATACTCCAAAGCGTTCATATACAAAGGAAAGGCCTTGGCGTAGTTCCCAGCATTGTCTTCGGCAACAGCCTGACGTACGTACTCGATTGCTTGCTCCTTGAAATTACTATACATCTTCCACGATCATAAATAAGGATCCCTCCGGCGTATATAAATCTTGATTTCACCTCCAATTTCGTCTTCCCCGAAGATTCTCTCAGAATCAAAGATCAGAAATCTAGAATTCAAGAAGATGAATTGATAGGGCAAACCATAATACCTTCGGATTCTCATGGGTCAAAGAAGACTTGGCTTGAAAATATACCGATTCAACGTAACCGGTTTATATAACCGGGTCGGATCAAACAGTGCAAATAATTTTTTTTTTATTAAAAATCTCATATTAAACTGTTAACCTATTAAGATTAACATCATTAATATAGTAAAAAATCTTGATAAATTTTAATTAAAAGCCCAATCTATTTAGTAATTCAGTATTTTATATTTGGGCTGCAGAAAAATGCCATGTATTCGGGTATGGCCTGGGCCCATAAGGTATACGGGCTGGATTGTCCCTTACCCGTCTTTTGGAGAATGTAATAAATGCAATTTTCATTAAATTGAGAGAAAATGATGGGTTTGTTTGGTATCACGATTAAAAGTGCGGTGAGGTGCGATGAGATGGTTCAATCGTGATTTTTTTAATGCATGCAAAACACAAGTTTAATTACGATGTGATAATCGTTAAAAAATTACGATATCATCACAGCTGTGACTTCATTGTTATTTTAGAAAAAACTCATTTACTCTTACTTCTATTAATTATAATATTATTATATTTATTATTATTATATATATAAGGGTTTATTAAATTACATTTATTGATTTTCACGTTCCTAATATTTTACAATTACAATTTTCTATCAAAAGTACAATGAAGAGGTGATGAGCACGCTTGGTTAAGTGTAGAAACCGTTGGTTAAAAGGTTAGTGACCGTTAGGTAAATTCAAAGATTCCGTTTCGATCAACGGTAAAGTTGACGGATGACAGTTGACAGTTATTTCATCCCCTCAATTGTCTTCTTTAACTGGATATCTCTGCTTTTCTATTCCTAGTTAGACACGCACTCCACACCTTTTCCACATCACGTATCCCCATAATAATTATAAAAATTATTATTATTGTTGTGGTTCAAAAACCGGGGGTGTCAATAGTCGTCCGATTCGTTGCAAAACGAATTCGGTTGTAATTTATTTAATGTGTGGAGGACGATTATAAATCAAGTATAAAGGAAACAATGCAGTTTTAGAGTGGAAAACCTCAAAGCTGATGAAAAAACCATTTGACTAAGAGTTGGAAATGCCCTTAGTCGATTCAATAAACAAGATGCTAGTCACAAATTTCATGTTTGTTCTTTAAACAACAGGACATTATTATTATTGTTAATACTATAAAGACATACAAAAGTTGAGTATTTTGTCCAAATCTTGATTTTAATTTTTAATGTACAAATTAGGCATAATAAATCAATTATTATTGGAAATATTGTCTAAGTTTATAAATGGAAAAATTATTCTAAAAGTCATATTTAAAGTTTCAATCTACTTTTTTCATCGTATTTGTTTTTAAGTTCTATTTTAATCACAAATATTGTACAATTTGTTATATTTTCGTCACTTACCTTTAAGTCACAAAAGGTGGAAACTGATCTTCTAAAAACTCGTATTTAAAGTCACAATTTGTTTTCTTATGAACGCAATACACGGTTTCTATAGCACGAAAAAAATTATTTTTTTATTCTAAATCTTTTAAAAAACTCTAACCTTTAAAACCTTTTAAAAAGTGAAGGGCGTGGCGGTGAATATATCAATGTTTTCATATCAAATGGTATAATATCTTATACGTCAAATACCAGGTAGTATCGATATTTCTTTTGTTACGCCCGCTACCGGGTATTAACTTCGATTTCCGCATATTTTAGGGTCCGATCATAAAAAACTAATTACGTATTATTTTTTTAAAAAAATTAAATAAAATTTAGTACCGACTGATATACCGATCGTATAGCTCATACCGGTTCTAACCGGCATTATTTAATTGTTTTGTAGAATCTTGACGATTATTTAACAGTCATGACTAAAATTCAACAAAAAATACAACAATTGTGTGATATTTTATCATTCCAAATATATATGATGAAAATCAACTTATTCAAAAAGAATTAGGATGAACACTAAATGTCACCCGTTTATAAATATTGTTTTAATTTTCTCAATACCGCTTGTTATGTTTTTTTATAAATAAGGCTTTATTGTCCAAAATGATTATATTCATCGTTAAAACCGTTCATAGAATATCAACATTACGACTACATAACAACATTATCGATATCGATATACATTGAAAACACTAATCGATATATTTCTGAAACATTAGCATCTCCGGTTTCTCGCAGCTGTTTCACGTTGACAATTGAAGTAAAGTGCAGCAACAGGAAGCCCCAACTCGTTTTCTCCGGCAAACTTTCTCGTATCGAATCCATCACGACCTAACGGTGCTTTACCGAAAAACCCTCTTTTTTTCTGCTCAAACAATAGAAACGCATACCTGTGGATTCCGATATACGGCCTCGGCATTTCGTAACTCACCACTTCTTTCCCTAATCATGAAAATGACATCGTTTTACTAGTTTCTAATAAAAAAATTAGGGTTTCTTGCTTACCAAATGACGAATCAGTAGAGCCTGGTATATCAGTAACTATCCTGAAGATATATAATCCATGATCAGCAAGATAATTCGAGTTCTAGAAGAACCAAGAACTTTCCAGAAAGTTCTATTTAGCATACATAACATGCATATAGTTTTTAAACGAAATATCAATGGTTAGATTTTAATATAAATCCCACAATAATTAAGATTCTAGCACTACTTTAAAGTTTCGGTATATTGAAATTTTATACGTAGCGGTTTGGCTAGTATTTTGTTCGAGTTTGGTCGGATCTAACTTATTTGATTTAGGAAAAATGAAATATAAAATATGTATACTTTTTTTCTTATTTTTACGAATGTAAATTGTTTATCCGGTATACCCGATATAAATTTGATATACCGATCGATACCAATTTTTAGAGTATTGGATTCGAGCTATATACATGCATACCAATGAAGATGCTCTTTAAGGTAAGGATCACTAGGGCTTGGGAAATCAGGATCAGTCATGATCTGAAAAAATAGAAAAAAATTTCATTTACTAAAAAAAGAAAAAGAATATAAAATATTTAAATAAAAAAATACCAAGGTGAAAAATGATCTCATATCAGAACCATGAACAAAAACCCTAGGTTTGGATTTCACCATTGATGGGAAGATCTCATGGCCATTATGAACCGTGTGATTAGAGACGTAGATCGCCGATATTTTAATGGAAGGGATGAAGTCGTCAATGATATCACCGATAACACGGCCGATTACTAGGGAGTCCGAGCGAAGCTTTGCCATGGAGCTTTTAAGCTTGTATTGAATGGAGAGTGTGATGAAATGAACCACAGTTTATAGAAGAAGCTCTTGAGTTTTGATTTGACATATAATTTAATTACTTAAAATATTAAAATAAATAAAATGGGAAAGGTGGCATATCTTAGAAGCTGAAATTCCAAGGAATAAAATTAAGTACAAATATGATTAAAATCTCAATTAGAAGACAATTAAGTAAGATTAATCAATAATTTAGTAATACAATTTTTATTTAAATACGATTTATATCTAGAAAATAAATATGATTTTTCATCTTCCTCAAAACTTGTAAATAAATCCCTATCAAATAAATAAATGTGATCGATGATCGATCTTGACCCAAAGGTAACATCATTAGGGACTTAAACGAATCGAATCAGTTCGCGAATCTCTCGTGCCTGTCAATGTTTGATTTCAAATTCCTAACAAACTAAATGAATCGAGTTAGTTCATGAACCAATAATATTATAATATTTGTATATAATTAATATAATATATATTATAATATTTAATTTATATTATATATATTATTTTAAAATAATTTAACTCGAATCATAGAATTTTTGGTTTTCAAACCTGAACTAAAACCCTAACTTAAAAAACACTAAAATTTGACTCATTCAATTTATTTAGATCCCTAATTAATATACGTGTTTTCAAATCTTTTTTCTTTAAACGCAATGAACTAAATTTAAAACTATTTATTCATTTATAATTAACTAATATTTTATCTTCTCGTAGTTGGACAATGTGAACACACCACCGGTAGGTAGTTGACGAGGATCTATATAGAAAGTAGCCATCGATAATTTGCTAAATCGGTGCTTGATCTGAAAGGGCTGAATCTCGAAGCCCTTGGGCTTTGGATTTATCTTTTCGCAAGCACCTTGATGGTAAGTTTCTTTTCTCCAAATTCGTTGCTGTATGTTCGCCTTTTTTGTTTGTTTGAGTGCGGAATTGAATTGAAAGCCTCAATAAATCATTGATGTTTGAGGAATTTTGAAGTACTTGAGAAAAATCGAATGTTTGTAAAGCAATATCCTAACTGGTGATTCTTCGTTGTTTGTTTTCGAATTTTGATGAATTTCTTTGGTTGGGTTTAATTTTACAGAAATGGTTTTCAAGAAAATCATTGTTATGATGATGGGTTGTATGGGATTGGTAAAACAGCCTACGCAGCCCGCTCCTCCTCCTGAAAACAGTGAATCCATTGATGTGAACGGTGATTCCAAGAGGATTAGGTTAAGTGATGGCAGATTATTGGCTTATGCTGAAAGAGGAGTTCCTAAGCTTTTATCCAATTACAAAGTAATTGTTGTTCATGGATTTGGTAGCTCAAAAGAGATGAAGTTCATGGCTTCACAAGTAAATTAACTTCTTTAGTTAGTTTCCTTATGATTAATAATCGAATGTGTAGTTGTTTGAACTTGTTGCAAAGATGCTCATTATATGTTCTTTTTCCATTAGGATCTTTTAGATGAGTTAAAGATATACCTTCTGCTATTTGATCGAGCGGGATACGGTGATAGTGATCCGAATCCAAAACGCTCCTTGAAAAGCGAAGCATCTGATATCGAAGAACTTGCTGATAAACTACAATTGGGATCTAAATTTCACATTCTTGGAGTTTCACTTGGCTGCTACCCTGTTTGGAGCTCCCTCAGATGGTTCCCTAACAGGTAATCTTTCTATTTCTATTGAATCGAGTCGGTGTAACGAGTGATATTGGCCATGTTTGTTGAAATAGTGACGATTATTGAAATGGGAAGTTGTCCGAATTGGTTTATAAGAGGCATTGTAGACCATAGTAAATGACTTGTTCAAGTGTTTTATTGTGTGGTCTCCTCCCTCTTATACGTTATATCCAGACACTTCTCACTTGAAATTGATCCGACTTTAGAAATTTAACAATATTGCTATCTGTTTTGTCTTTAGGCTATTAGGCAGTGCCCTTGTGGTTCCATATATCAACTACAAATCGCCTTATCTCCCTCGTGCTTTAACGAAAGGCGATTACCGAAAACGCATCTGTCGATGGACTCTCCGAGCTATACAATATGCTCCTGGATTACTACATTGGTGGCTCACTCAGAAAATTTTCCCTTCATCTAATGTACTTGATACAAACTCAGCGTTTTTCTGTGGTAAAGACCTGGATTTATTGAAGAAGACTCCAGGATACCAGCTTCTTAATCAGGTAAATTTCAAATTCCCGGAACGAATACCGGAACAAGAGATATATTGAACTGTGTTATATTCATATCACAGAGCAAGATCAAGGATCCAGTTGCGTTCAACTCGATCCGACGTGATATTATGGTGGCATTCGGAAGATGGGATTTCGAGCCAACCGAGATGTGTAATCCGTATCCCGAAATGCAAAGCTTGGTTCATATCTGGCAAGGACATGAAGACAGAGTCGTCCCATTTCAATTGCAGCGTTACATATCCGGTAAGCTTCCGTGGATACGATATCATGAAGTCCCCGATGGGGGTCATTTGCTTGTTTATGATTCCGTCGTCTGTGATGCGATATTGAGGTCCCTTGTGTTAGGCGAAGATTCGCCTCTTTACCATCCCGATTTGGATTCAGACAGGTAGTCTGTATATTTTTTATGCCACTGTAAGTAAATTTGATCATCTCTGCTGTGACATTGTTTGGATATTCAGTCTCTGTATTTATTTGCTACTATTGGATTCGCGGGGTAAGTGAAATTCTACGCACCTCAATGCATAGGGTTTTTATTATGCAAAAATGGCGTCTTTAATTACCAAAGTTTCATTATTTTGCAAAATTTGGTCCCAAATTCATTTTTAAAAGTTTTTTCAAGTACAGTGAGGTTCGATAATGAAAAAATTATAAGGGTAATGATACCTAATTGTTGTAGTTCTTTTTTAGGGGTACCAACAGTCACCGGATTCTGAAAATCGGTTTTATTTGTTGTTTGTTGAGATAACTTGAAATATAGGAAATGGAAAGAACGCAGACGATTTTAGCTTGGAAAAATCCCTTAAGAAATGGGAAAAAAACCACGTTGCCTAGAGGAGAACATCCACTGCAAATTCATTAATAAATCAATGAAATATACGAAGGGAATAAGAGAAGCGGAAATGAAATTACAGCGGCTAGGGTTCCTCCAAATTGGCCTTTTCAGATTTTATCTTTTAGCTCTGTATTTATAGAGGGAGAAACATGTGTGGCCCACGTCCTGAAACCACCTCTAACAATGTATTTCCTCATGCTAGAAAGCGTGGTTGAGCCTGGAGCATGGAATGAATGCTAATGGGCCCACATCCAGCATGTCAGGATCTATGTAGTCTGCTGTGACATACGTAGTCTGTCGGAACCGATCGATCTGCTTGGCCCTAAGCAGTCTGTCAGGACCTTCATAGGGCTGCACGGTGCTGGGCCTTTCGGCGCTACTAGCCGGCTACCTCCAGACTAAGGGAGGCTCGTATGACTCCGCCGGACCACACCTCTGACAGAATTGTCGGAGGTTGTCGTCTCATGTTGAGGAATGTTGATGGCCCGAAGCAGGGCCTGTGAAGAGTGGACCGATCGGTCCTGATGAACAGGAAACAGTGGACCCTACCGATCGGGACCGATCGATATGACCGGCCGGTCGGGCCCGTCTGGCCTGGCTGGACTGTTCATTAACCTGAGCTGGATCTGGGCCTCCAAGCTCGGTTTATGTTACCTGGGCTGATCTGTCTAAGCTTGGCCCTGATCAGGTTCGGGGTATCGGGTTACGGGGATCTCATCACTAATATTTGAAATAGTGTAAAAACAATGCCAAAAATTTTTAAAATTACGTCAAAATCGCCCAAACTTTGGAAACCGTTTGCGGATGAGTCTTGTACTTATTAACTATGCGGCACCGACTCGTCCGACCGACTCGGTGTGACTCGACACGACACGACACGACTCGGCAAGAGTATAAGAGTCATATTTTCGACTCGGCTATTATTTTTAAATAAAATAATATTAAATAATGTTAAAATTTGTTGAAAGTTACATAAACTATATTTTTTAAACTACAAATAGTTTATCAATTTATTATATAAGATAATTCAACTTTATAAAAAATGAATATAATTGTTATATTTCATGTCTCCCCAAAAACAACTATATTTCGGTCTATTATCCCTTACATGATTAATTCAGAAGTAATTAGATTATATGACAAAGNCTTTAGAAATTTAACAATATTGCTATATGTTTTGTCTTTAGGCTATTAGGCAGTGCCCTTGTGGTTCCATATATCAACTACAAATCGCCTTATCTCCCTCGTGCTTTAACGAAAGGCGATTACCGAAAACGCATCTGTCGATGGACTCTCCGAGCTATACAATATGCTCCTGGATTACTACATTGGTGGCTCACTCAGAAAATTTTCCCTTCATCTAATGTACTTGATACAAACTCAGCGTTTTTCTGTGGTAAAGACCTGGATTTATTGAAGAAGACTCCAGGATACCAGCTTCTTAATCAGGTAAATTTCAAATTCCCGGAACGAATACCGGAACAAGAGATATATTGAACTGTGTTATATTCATATCACAGAGCAAGATCAAGGATCCAGTTGCGTTCAACTCGATCCGACGTGATATTATGGTGGCATTCGGAAGATGGGATTTCGAGCCAACCGAGATGTGTAATCCGTATCCCGAAATGCAAAGCTTGGTTCATATCTGGCAAGGGCATGAAGATAGAGTCGTCCCATTTCAACTGCAGCGTTACATATCCGGTAAGCTTCCGTGGATACGATATCATGAGGTCCCGGATGGGGGTCATTTGCTCGTTTATGATTCCGTAGTCTGTGATGCGATCTTGAGGTCCCTTGTGTTAGGCGAAGATTCGCCTCTTTACCATCCCGATTTGGATTCAGACAAGTAGTCTGTATATTTTTTATGCCACTGTAAGTAAATTTGATCATCTCTGCTGTGACATTGTTTGGATATTCAGTCTCTGTATTTATTTGCTAATATTGGATTCGCGGGGTAAGTGAAATTCTACGTACCTCAATGCATAGGGTTTTTATTATGCAAAAATGGCGTCTTTAATTACCAAAGTTTCGTTATTTTGCAAAATTTGGTCTCAAATTCATTTTTAAAAGTTTTTTCAAGTACAGTGAGGTTTGATAATGAAAAAATTATAAGGGTAATGATACCTAATTGTTGTAGTTCTTTTTTAGGGGTACCAACAGTCACCGGATTCTGAAAATCGGTTTTATTTGTTGTTTATGGAGACAACTTGAAATATAGGAAATATAAAAAACGCGGACGATTTTAGCTTGGAAAAATCCTTTAAGAAATGGGGAAAAAACCACGTTGTCGAGAGGAGAACCTCCACTGCAAATTCATTAATAAATCAATGAAATATACGAAGGGAATAAGAGCAGCGGAAATGAAATTACAGCAGCTAGGATTCCTCCAAATTGGCCTTTTCAGAGCTTATCTTATAGCTCTGCATTTATAGAGAGAGAAACACGTGTGACTCACGTCCTAAAACCACATCTAACAATGTATTTCCTCATGCTAGAAAGAGTGGTTGAGCCTGAAGTATGGAATGAATGCTAATGGGCCCACATCCAACATGTGAGGGTCTATGTAGTCTGTTGTGACCTACGCATTCTGTCGGGACCGATTGGTCTGTTTGGCCCTAAGCAGTATGTCGGGACCTTCATAGGGCTGCACGGTGGTGAGTCTTTCGGCGCTACTAGAAACGCCCTCCAGACTAAGGGAGGCTCGTATGACTCCGCTGGACCACACCTCTGACAAAATTGTCGGAGGTTGTTGTCTCATGTTGATGGATGTTGATGGCCCGAAGCAGTGCCTGTGAAAAGTGGACCGATCGGTCCTGATGAGCGGGAAACAGTGGGCCCTGCCGATCGGGACCTATCGATATGACCTGGCGGTCGGGCCCGTCTGGCCTGGCTGGACTGTTCATTAACCTGTGCTGGATCTGGGCCTCCAAGCTCGGTTTATGTTACCTGGGCTGATTTGTCTAAGCTTGGCCCTGATCAGGTTCGGGGTATCGGGTTCAGGGGATCTTATCACTAATATTTGAAATAGTGTAAAAACAATGCCAAAAATTTTTAAAATTACGTCAAAATCGCCCAAACTTTGGAAACCGTTTGCGGATGAGTGTTGTACTTATTAACTTATATTTTTTTAAAGTTTATATTTGAATCAAATCTAAACATTTTGGAACATTGGGGCGAATTATGTAATTATTAAACTTAAATAATATTATATTTACAATATTTTAAACTTGATGTGATCAATTTGGAGTGATCTACATCTAATTTATAAATTTTGATGGCTATTGACAAATTTATAAATTTCGATATAATTTTTAAGTTGAGAGGCCACTCATAAATTATCGCACCCATAAACTTGAATTCATTAAATTTATATTGAATTCTTTTAATTCATAAAATAAAACTTATAACCTACTAATTTCACAATCTTTAAAAATTAAATGAGGAAACACAATTATAAATTATGCGCAATAATAAATAATAAATAATAAAATATTCAGATTTGAATACAACAATGAGGGAGGCGCTTTTGCTTATAACTAACAATAATGACCGTTTTTCTCGGGAGCAACTCTATAGTATTAAGTTACAATATTAACCTTGTAACCCGTTGATGTGGCAGACGTTAATTGGTCCAACGAGGATAATGACTAGTAATTTTACCACCTAACACTAACCAGGATTTCATGCACTTGAACCACTCCTTTAACTGCATCCATTTTTACTCTATTTATAAAACAAATAACTCGTTCCAATTCATCATCTTCACTGCTTCAGCTTCTGCTTCAACTTCTTCAATGGCGATGATTCAGCTTCTCCTAGCAGCTTTCTTCACTTCAACATTAGCCTTTTCGAACACAAACGTCCCTCCGACTCACACCGTCAAGGGAACCGTAGCCTGCATCGATTGCCCGCCTGCTTCAGATCTATCTGGTATGATCACTTCATCATCGTTATATCAATCAATCTTTTGAAAATCAAATTGTCCCACGGTGCATTTATGATGAAATTTGAATTGATTTATAATAAGAAATACGTACTATATAAATAATTTGTTCAAATATTTTACATTGTAATCTCATTCCGTTATATATTATATATGTGTACACTTTTATCATAATTTCAATATATTATTGAAGCTGGTTCGATCAATATCATGATCATCAATTATGGGAATGTTCTGTTCATGTTCATGTTCATTTTAATTTGTAAGTTCAAATTTGTCATGTATTTGAATTTGAGTACGTGTATTGAAATATTAAATTGTCTTTGGGATGAAATTTTGATTGGATTATAATAGGAAAGAGATACCATAGTAAATTATTAAATTTTTTATGGTTTTGTCTTTTTTTGTTATTTGTTATATCCGTACATATTCCAGCCAAATTGTATAATTTCAACAGAACCCCATAATCGTAGAATGATGTTTCGTATTCAGGAATTCAGCTACTTTTTAAATGTGGAAACATGAAGAAAATGGCAATGACATATACTCTAAAAGACGGTAGTTTCGCAACGGAACTTCCTTCCGATGGATCAAAATCCGGGGAACCGAAAAACTGCTTGACGAAGATCATGGGAGGGCCGTATCCTATTCATATTTCGGCATCAAATTCTATTATTCCAGTTACTAAAAGGGTGAAAGAAGATAAATTTGAAGGTGTAAAGGCTCTTAGTTTCTATAAATCTTGTCCGTTGAATGCAAACTGTGATGAAGCTAAAGACATTGGATTTGTGACCGTTGATTTACCAAGAGAAGCTGGAGTTTATTCTAACAGCTATTATATTACTTTGGTTCCTATTGTCGGAATACCTTAGCTTGAAGTTTATATTTCGTGTCGAGTTATTTGTATCGGGTTGGTCTTTGTCTTGGACTTCGTCTTTTTATTTTGAATAATGATGAGAATTTTGTCTCAAATCGATTATGAAAATAAAATTGTTTAAATTTATAAGTTGGGTAAATCGGTATGACCTATAGACTGTCAAGTGAAACCTCTTAAATAATGAAACGGTTCTAATAAGAGATGGGATAAAGTTTCAAGGCATAAGGTGTCGATAGAATCATATCATGAGACCTGAAGCATGCATGACGAGAATCAACTGTGTAACACGAATCTTAATGTGTTTTTTTTCCTAAGACTTTATAGTGCCTTCGCCAATAGTAGGGGTGGGCACGAGTCCAACCAATAAGGGTTGGTAAGTTTTTTTGACCCGTTAACGGATTGACTTGACGAGTTAGAAATTATGTACAACCCATCAACGAGTTGATAAATATTAATTATAAATTTAAAATAATAATTTTTATTTCTAAATTTTAAAAATAATAATAAAATTATAGTTCATATCAATCCGTTGACCCGTATTGGTTGACGAGTTGATTTTTGCGGCCCCAACCCGTAGAATTATTTGCAATGGGTCAGCCCATTGATTGATCTGTTTGTACGGGTTGGACCGACCCGACTGTTGCGCCAGGCCTTGCCCAACTCTTGGACCAACCCGACGGTTTTTATATGGTTTGAAATTTTGTTGAAATTTTGATATTTCAGCAAAACTTAAGAAATAAAAGATAGATATATCAAATATTTAAATTAAAAGATTTATATAATGATATTTTAATTAATAAGAAAATAATGACAAATACACTTACTATATTCGAAAATCAATTTAGCTCATTGATATAAAATAGTGTAATCAAAATTTTCCTAATTACAATTGTTTTCCCAAAATTTTAATTTTTGGCTCCATTCCGAAATTTATTCGAAATAAAAAAAACCTTGAGTTTTAATGGATGATTCGATTTTTCTACGATTTTGACAAATAGAACCGAACTTGTGACCGGTTCCGGTTCAATCTATTGAATCATTGGATCCGATCCAATTTTGACTGGTTCCCGTTCAATTGATTGAATCTTGATTTGGATCCAATTATGTCTTTATTGATTGAAAGTTGAAATCATGGTGATGTTTGGAAACCTAGTCCACCGCCCGGTGCGGTGAACGTACCGTAGTTGTATTCTATTTTTACCAAACATAATTAATAATTGCGTTCGTGTGACCGCAGAAAATAGCGGTGAGTTCACAGTTGGGTTTACCCAACGGCCACCAGAACGTACCTGTCAAATGTCAATTTTACCCTTGATAAATTATAGTTTATTTTTTTAAAAAAAATAATTTTGATCAATAACTTCTTATATTATATCAATTACGTGTTCAAACTATAAAAATATATATAACAATTTAAAAATGTAGTTTTGAAATAACGAATTTATTGTAAAATTATATGAAATATAATTTTTAAGTTATAAACAATTATTTAAAAATAAGGGCAAAAAAATTATTTTATGAAATCACGATCATTGCATCGCTGTTTCAAAAACAGTTTTTTAAAATCACGATCAGTTCACCTCACAGCACAGTACAGTTATCTTACCTCACCGTTGTACCAAACGTACCCCATGTCTGTCTCTCCGTCCACAATCGGGTCGGGTCGACTCACTCAAACCCCAAAGTAGTGTAGGGAGTATTAATAAAATTAAATGTTATATAAATAAATATATATATATAATATAATATAACTTCCCCGTGGCTTCGGCAACTAATTCAAATTTGACCATGATAATAAGCACCGTCCATTTGACTTTTAAAATTCAATATTTTCTTCGTTCCCAAATTCAAATAGTTCAATCACATATAATGTTTATTAAATCATCGATTTTTTGCTAAATTATTATCGAATCATTATTGAATTATCATTAAATTGTAAAAGTATTTAATATAAATATTCCATTTATTCAATGAATTGATCAATAAATCAATATTTCAACAAAATGAATTGGGATTAATTGAAAAACTTTATTATTTTCAATCTCATTACTTTCCTAAACTTAAGTCAAATTAACTTCCAATCTCAACATTATAATAAAATCATGTATTATTTATATTTATATTTATATCCTAAGTCAAAGTAACGTGTAAGTTATCTTGTTTAATTATTATTTTATCATTGTAATAATGGTGATGTTTGGAAACCCAGTCCACCGCCCGGTGCGGTGAACGTACCGTAATTGTATTTTATTTTTACCAAACATCATTAATAACTGCGTTCGTGTGACCGCAGAAAACAGCGGTGAGTTCACAGCTGGGTTAACCCAACGGCCACCAGAACGCACCTGTCAAATGTCAATTTTATACTTGATAAATTATAGTTTATTTTTTTAAAAAAATAATTTTGATCAATAACTTCTTATATTCTATCAATTACGTGTTCAAACTATAAAAATATATATAACAATTTAAAAATGCAGTTTTGAAATAACGAATTTATCATAAAATAATATGAAATATAAATTTTAAGTTATAAACAATTATTTAAAAATAAGGACAAAAAAATCATTTTATGACATCACGATCACAGCACCACTGTTTCAAAGACAATATTTTAAAATCACGATCAGTTCATCTCACAGTACAATACATTCATCTCACATCACCGCTATTTGCCAAACGATGTTCCAATGTACCCAATATTTTTTCAATGTCAACTATAAAGAGTTCATAAACTTGTTGAAAATGGATGTCCAAAGAAGTAATTAGTGTTGACAAATAACTAAAAGTAATTAATTATAGTTTGTTTAAATGTCGCTATAACGTGTTGTCTGAATTATATGGTTACGTGAAGCTTAATCCCCACCAATCTCTCTTTGATCAACTCTCTAATTTCGATACCATTAATCATCGAAAATGATATATCATATCGATGTTCTTTACCAATAAATACTTAGTATATTAATAAATATTTTTAAATCTTAAATTAAAACTTGTAAATCCAAAATATGAACGAGAAATTTGATTATCATAATTTATATTTTTAAAATTTTTGTTTCTAAAGTTTCTGTTGGGAATTCCATAATGATCTGGATCGACATACGGGCTCTACAAAAAATTTCATAATGATACGGACCAATATACTTGTTGTACAAAACAATGTATTTTATATATCGATCTAATTTAATAAATATGGTAAATTTATATAACCAAATTTATAAAATTATTAAAATTTATAGATTAGATATACTATTACAAAGATAAAAGACAATATTTTATCTCAAAATGTATATGAAAATTAGCTTTAATTACTTGAGATATTTTATTATTTGATAAATGGAAGGATAATATTTTATATTTAGGTAAAATATTCCTTTTTGAAATTCGTACACGACTTTATATATATTGATGAAGATGGACTTCGCAACTTATCATCGTTTCGGATGATTCATTCCCACCGACAATTAACGGCGGCGATCATGTCTTATTCGAAGGATTTTACCGCCGACACGGCGGAGCAAAGCGGTACAACAATCTTCGCCTCCGTGCCACTGGATATTATTCAGACGCAAATTCTCAACAGGGTTGATGGTTTGACTTTAGCAGCCGCTACCTGCGTGTCCAGGGAGCTCCGTTCTGTGTGTGAGAACGATGATATATGGCGCCGGATTTGTAATTCGACGTGGAAGTCAAGTGCCGACAGCCGTGTGGCCACCGTTATCGCTGACTTTCCTTTTGGTTACCGGTCTTTATACTCAGATGCTTTTCCGGCGATTCGGTACAGAAAACCTGGGGCGGTGATGAATGGGGGTGAATTGATTTCCGCCGTGGATATTCACTTTGATGGGAACTTGATTTATTCGAAAGTTTTGAAAACGGAGACGTTTTCGCCTTGGTTTCTTGTTACTCCCTTTATAATCGACCTCTTCGACTTGAAAGAGTCGCCGTCTAGTTTAATTCTACCGTCGGAAATTATCTCCGGTGGGGAAGACCGCCTGAGTTTGAGCTGGATTCTGATTGACCCATGTACAAGAAGAGCAATCAACGTGGCTAGTCAGAAAGCTGTTGAGGTACGGCGTGTCTATTTGGACACGGACACTCAGTTGAGATACGCTACCACGGTGGCAAGTCCGGTGGATGATGCTGATATGGTCGAGTATGCAGTGACTGTCACGTGCCGCCACGAAGACCGCCGGAAAATTCATTTACGGCAAGTGAGCTTACAGTTTCAAGACATAGATGGCAAGATTTTGACGGGGTCGGAGTGTCTTAGGGTTGCGGCGGAAGCTATGGAAGGGCGGCGGTGGAACGGCAGCTGCGGAACATCTGAGGAGGAATACAAGATGTTCTTGACCATTAAAAAAAGTAGAAGAGAGAAGAAGCTTGAAATAGATAAGAGACTGGAGATTGGAATCATCCTGGCCGTTGAAATTACTGTTTTATTTATAATTTTAAAATATTATTTATCATGGTATTGGTAGCTGATAATACGTTTTGGTTAATTAATTATATAATAATTTAATAAATATAGATCTAATAAACTGTATCGTATAGTAATTACGAACGCCAAAAAATTAAGAGAAAATTGCATAAATAGTCCTTCAATTTACGAGCTGTATAAATACTATGCCCTCTAACTTATGAAATTATAGGAATGATCCCTCAAGTTATCAAAACCGTTTGTTTTTTACCCCTGGTATTTATCACATGATTTTTTGTTAAGTTTGCAAACATTTTTTGTTGGTAGTATTCGTTCTCAATGTTCACAAATTATGCAAATAAGTATTTTATACGAAAAATTATACAAAATTGATACTTCATGTTCGAGAAATGTGCATCAGGACGTAAAACAATAACAATGTCGTAGATAGTCAATATTAAACAATATTATTTACTTGAGGTGTCGTACATGCATTTAATTAAAGTTGGAGGATCATATGTGCATATTTTTATTAACTTGAGGTGTTATATTTGCATATTTTTGTTAAATTAAGATGTCATATTTACAATTTCGTAACTTGAAAGACATGTCCTTTACACCATCCGAAAGTTGGAGGGTTATCAGCAAACGTCCCCAAAAAAATTAATTGCAATAACAAAAATAAATTAGTCAAATTTAATTAGAAAATAATTTGTGATACTATTGGGCTAAAGAATCATAGGCCCATTAACTCTGTAATAATTCGGCCTTTGGTAGTTAAAAATATTTTTTCTTAATTTTAATTTCCGAGTTCAGACTGTAACGAAATTTGGGGGCTTTTCTTGGGTTCTCCGTTCTTGAAGTTGTCCTTCTGTTTCCGCAGGTATGGAAGTGCTTTTATTGTATTGATCCAGCTTTTCTATTAATGAGAAGTTGAAATATGGCTATTTTTTCGAACTGTGTTTGTTCTTTTGAATTTTAATTCGGGAATGCTTGTCGTCTATTTCGATTTTTCTTGGCTATGTATGTTCCCGGTGTCTTTTTAACATATTTGGTTAGATAAAAGATTCAGATTATGAAAATTGTATATTGATTTATGCTTCATTGGGCACAAGTTTACTATCGGAGTTATGTTTTGTGACATGAATTGACTTATGAGATCATTGTTGGTGAATTTGGTATTAGTCAGAAACCTTGTTATTCAGGGCGCAGGTTTAGTAGTGCACTAGTTTTCATTGTTGAAGTAATCAGTATTCTGTTCGATATCAGAGTTTTTTCGACAATATTCGGTAGAAACAGATTATGAGCTAAGGTTTACCAGTTTTCATCTTTGAGTATGCAGTATTCAGTTTGATATCGGGTTCTTTTCAATAGTATTCTGTAGAAACAGATCAAGGGCTGAATTTTAGCAGTTTTCATCTTTGAAGTATGATGTATTGTGTTCAACATCAGAGTTTTTTCGACAATATTCGGTAGAAACAGATTAAGAGCTAAAGTTTAGCAGTGTTCATCCTTGATGCATGTTGTATTCAGTTTGAAATCGGGTTTTTTCAACAATATTAGGTAGAAACAGATTAAAGGCTCAAGTTTAGCAGTTTTCATCTTTGAAGTATGGTTTATTCAGTTTGATATCGGGTTTTTTTCAACACAAATTAAGGGCTAAAGTTTTGCAATTTTCATCTTTGAAGTACGATGTATTTGCTTCAATATCGGTTTTTTTTCAACACTATTTGGTATAAACAGATTAAGGGCTCAAGTTTGCCATATTTGATGCTTCACATATCTGAGATTCAAGTATGGGACTGTTCAAAAAAATTCAGTATGAACAGAATATTTGTTTCTGAATCGGGGAATCGACATCATTTTGGTTGTTCAGATTCATGGCGCAGGTTTATTAGGGCACCAAAGTCTGAAAATGGATTACTTGTGATCCTAAAACTGATAAGAAAATGGACTTATACCAAACAATTCATTTGAATCCTTGAAGCCATGGAAGATGATGTAATCTGGACCAGACTGTAAAGAAGACGACACAATGCCTAAGGAATGACTGCTTTTATTATCTCAAAGGGAATAACTACAAAGTCTGAAAATTCCACTGTTTTTATTCTGCATAGTTATTCATGTACCAGTTTAAGGCATAAACATGTCACTTCTATGTTTAATTTATCAGCGTGGAAAGGGCTCCAGGAGTTTGAGAATTATGAACATTCAGATGGTTCTCTTACCAAACAGGCTCTGTCTTATCTGCAATCGAATACGAATAATGTTACACAAGAATTGTAACTGATAAGAATTACTTTGTGGCATACCTGAGGCAGTTTCTTACGGTATACAACTTCCAATCTGGCATCAAGTGTGTTTTCATACACAATTTTCCCATCCCTAGATGCCAAAACCACGCCTCCGGAGCTACGAGGAAAAAAATCGAGGATCAGGGAAACTCAGTTGAGAACAAATGATGCTTTTTCTATTACGATTTCTTTACCAGAAAAGACCGTGTTCATCGTCTGAAGTAGGAGCTGGAGGGAGGTTGACTCCATCAACTATGATCTCAGGAGCATGAACGTTTGCCTTGTTAGCATACTCAGCTTTAGCTGGCTGAAGAATAGAATCGACCAGTGATTTATCCTCTTTACGGCACCGGAGCAATACTGATGGCTCTTTCAGCCTCAGCAAACCCTGAGATTCACAAATGCAGTAGGGGTTAAGCATTCATGGAGTCCATAAAGAATGAGTAAGCTTCAAAGATACATAAAAAGGAGCAACCTGAACAACTAAATCCTTCAGAAGATTCTTATATGTATCCTTGTCACTGCTAACGTTAAGCAGCTCTTTGGATGCAGCATCCTTCATGCCATTTACTAAATCATCCTGAGCTTGAAGGACTCTTAGTCTAGATGCATTTAATTGCATTGAATACTCACTGTATATAGTAACACAAAAAGATTCAGTTTCAATCACATGAAAGACAAGATTCACAAAACAGTACGGAACATCAAAGATTAACATGAGCAGAATTGAATTTCGGTTTTCAAGAAGTAAAACAAGGAAAGGAAGTTCACATTTTCTTGCGGACTTCAACTTGTTTATCTTTACGCTCGTACTCTTGTCTTATCTTCTTCTTCTCTGCCTCGACTAATTGCAGTTTCTCAATATTGAATTCCTGCATCACCAACGAGAAAAACCTAAATTTCGGAAATCGATTACAAATCGTAACGTTAGCGCCGATTGAAAAATCAAAAAGGAAACTGACTTCTTCCGCGGAGACGGAGATTTCGTTGGCCTTCTCCTCCGCCTCCTGGCGGATGAATCGGACCATCTGGTGGATCTGCTTGGAAACATCGGCGTCGTTCATCTTGAATCGAAATCGAATCACAGCCTACAAAGGAAGAAGGGAAAGAAGGAATTAGGAATGTCTTATATATAGCCAAATTGTGAATTTTTTGAAGGAGTCCACGTGACATTATTTAACTAGAGTTTGGGCCAGTTAAGGCCCACTATTTATTTTATTTAATATGGAATATTTAAAAGTAAAGTGCACGTGTCCATTAATGACCGATTCCATATTTATTTATTAAATGCGTTTCTTTTAAATGTTAAATTGAGAGATAGAACATGGTCGGTGACCCTTTTAACATCAATCGCCGCCGGGGCAATTGTCATCCAGGAGTTATTCCGCCCGACGTTCCCTGTCAATCCACGCCTACACGTAGCGTC
The DNA here is from genome assembly GCA_009725065.1 of Utricularia reniformis. Classification (NCBI taxonomy): domain Eukaryota; kingdom Viridiplantae; phylum Streptophyta; class Magnoliopsida; order Lamiales; family Lentibulariaceae; genus Utricularia; species Utricularia reniformis. Next base: position 129,571 of record RWGZ01001000.1, on the reverse strand, counting down.
TTTTTCTCTCGAGCTTGTCGATTTCCTTGTGCTTTGGTCTAGAATGAGCGCTTTTCTCAGGTTGTGCACAGTGTTCTGCGCAGTGGGTTGTTCACTGCGACTCTGTATACGAATATAGCTAAAATCAGCTTGGATAGAATGTGCTTTGATCATATTCGTTTTAACAGTAAGGCTTCTTGAAATGCTGTGATTAACGTATAATGCGATAGTGTGAGCTTTAGAAAGCATGTTAACTGTTTGATGAAATGCTTTTGAGAAAGCATGTTATTGTTTGATGAAATGCCGTTGAGGGTTGCCGTATCTTGATTCATGACAAACTAATTATTTAGATTTGTGGTTAACTGAATGAAACTGTTTCAAGAGCTTATTTTTCCAAAGCACTACCATTTCAAAACATGGATCTTAGAATGCATCTACATATTGCATTTGGTTAATTGCATCTAACACAATTTTGAAACTCCAGAAAGAAGCTCTGGCTAGATACAGAACAACAAGCCTCATGGAGTTGTTGGCTTGGGATCCTGTCCCTTATGGTGCAATGGATCAGGACCTCCCGGAACCCTCCTAAACTCCGAGCTCTCCGGTATGTCTTTTTTCATCTCTCCGCCGTAACTCCTCTTCAGCGCCACCATGAGCAACTTCCCACAAATAAAAAGGTACGTAAGTCCATGTCTCATTACACACAACTCAACCATTACCTCTCCATGCAGATCTTGAAGCCCCTTCCCCCTCCTGCTACACTCTGCAACAACAACAGATAAAGAAATCTTCAATGTTGTTATATTCAAGCTAACCTGCAACGTCACAGAGGAAGCAACACATAGCAATAAGTAAACAGATAGCAGCAGGTTTAGAACTCCAGTTCCTTGCCATTGAAACTTGTCTTATTCATACATGAAGAGATGGTGGGATATTTATAATTGGAGTAAAGGCAAGGGGAGAAGGGAAATGATTGCCTGTAGAGAAGTTAAGTGTTGATGTTCCATCTAGAAGATACTGCTCTGGCCTCAAAAAAACTCCAATAAGAAACTTGCACAAAAGAAGAAGGATGAAGAACGTTAATCATCATCCCTATTGGGGATTTCTTGGCTGTTGCGCCCTTTCACTGCCAGTTCTTTCGCCAAGCGCCGTCGTCGCGGTTCAAAAATCAGGTTTTTTTAATCAGGTTAATCTCTTTCTCCCTATGATATTGGATATATAAATTAATAAAATAAATTATATTATTAATCTATAGAAAGTATGGATTTCTTTGGTTTATTTTTTTAAAATGTGATGGGGTGAAATGAGGTGATGTGATATATGATTGATAAGATCTCCGGAACTCGATGTCTCGAACATTATCAAGACCAAGCTTGATCAGAAGAGCCCATACAACGTAAGCCGAACTTGGAGGCACAGATCCAACCCACATGAGTGAATGGCCCATCCAAACCCTATGGCCCGATCGATTGTCCCTAGCGATCGGTCCCGATATGTAGGTGCTCAGCTTATCGCACACGCCAAGACCGATCGATCCACATATTGCATGCCCTGCTTCGGGCCATCCATACTCCTTCCATGCAACGACAACCCTCGACAGCCTTGTCAGAGGCGTGGTCCGGCGAGGTCGTACGAGCCTCCAGTGGCCAGGGAACAGCCAGCTAGTAGCGCCGAAAGGTCTAGCGCCATGCAGCTTTGTGAAGCCGTTTCCGGCGGCTGTTCCGCCTGACATTAGCCGACCTAGCCGCAAAGGACATGCACAAAACGACATCATACTGTATACAACACAGTGGGAGTATAAAAAGGACACTTAGAGCGTGAGATAAGGATCTTCTTATTTTCCTTGGAGCTTTCGCATAGAGAAGTCTCTGTCGATTTATTTTCGATACTTCTCCTTCTCTTCGTTGTCTTAAGAACAAACATGACTTGTATGATCATTAATTTGCTTATTGAACCGACTAAGGGCATTTTCTTTAGTCCTTAGTCAAGTGGTTTTTTCCTCGTCTTTGAGTTTTTCACTCTAAAATCGCTGTGTCTTTTCATCTTTGGTTTATAATCGTTCTCCACACATCAAATAAATTATAACCGAGTTCGTCTTGCAATGAACCGGTCGACTGTTGACATCCCCGGTTTTCGAACCACAACAATGATTATTGTGAATTTTTAAAAATATTGGGTAAAATTGCGTTATTATGATTGTTATTTATGTAAAAATATTAATATGCTCTTATATATAAAAAAATAAATATAATTATATTATAATTAATAAAGTAAATGTAAATGAATTTTTTCCAAAATCACGGACGATGCTATCGTGATTTTTTAACGATTATCATATTGTAATTAAGTTTGTGTTTTGTGTGTATTAAAAATCACGATATGAATATCATACCGTACTTCACCAGTGTTTCGATAACGGTACCAAACAAACCCTATATGTTTTTTCTCCTAATTTGATATAATATAAAAAAATTCTACATCACAACACAACGAGTTGGCATGTTCAAAACTCGTATATCGATATTTTATTTATAATTGATGGTTTTTTTTCCTAATAAAATATTTTAAAATTTACTTAATTTTGTAACTATATTTTAGTTATAATAAAATAACAATATATTTTAAAATTACATAATTATGATCAATTATTTATACCGGATATACTATATTTATACTGAATTTATATTAAATTATATTATTAAGTTGAAGAAATCAACAAATTTTTAATTTATATTTTTTTTAATTTGAAAATTAAGAAAAAATCCTGAAAATTTCAAATCATTTCCGACGCACTAAAAATGTATGGATCGGTATATATTAGAATACCGGTTAAAATTGATCGCCTAATGTTTTTTCAAAAGAACTTATTTTAAACTTTATTTCATAAGATTAATTTTTTAACTATATTTTAATAATAATAATAATTAATAAATAAAATTATGAAAGTTACTATAGTGGTTCATAAATCATAACTCAATAAAAATTTGGTTTAATGAACAAAACTAATTAAGAACACGTTTTGTAGTTGGTGAATATCAAATTTCTTAAAAAAGATTATAAATATTTTAATAAATAAATAGTGAATGGTTATACTAATAATACTCTCAATTTTTAAAATGATTAAAATAATTTTATTTTTAATAGTGATTTGTCATGAAAAAGAAAAAATTAAAAATAATGTATTTAAAAAATATTTGAAAACGATAAATACACGAGAAATTATCGAACAGAATTACTTAGACCACCTGATAAATATCTATTAAGCCCTAGAATTCAATCTTCTAAACTCCTGATATGGAGGGACGTGATCTACCCATAGCCAGAATTCCGGTCTCCAATCCGCCACCGCATCCCGCCGTCAATACTTCCCGATCTAATCTCCGCCGCAATCGTACAAGAAACGCGTACCAGCATGATCCGTCATCTATTTTCACAACCTGCTATATCCGTGTAGCGAAACTCTACATCGCCGCTCTGTTCACCTTCCTCGCTGTTCTATGTATCGCGTGGAGTATACTCCGGCCTCAGCTTCCCCAATGTAATGTGAACACTATTTCAGTATCTAATTTCACGTTGAGAAGCAAATCGCTGGATACATTTACTGGATTTCTATCGTTCAAATCAGATCTGAATCTCACAATCAACAACCCTAACCGGGTAATGAATCTGTATTTTAAACAGATGATGGCGGAATTGTATTACCCGCCGTGGTTTATTTCATATACAATGGTAACCCCGTTGATGCAGCTTAAAAGGTACGATAATTATTTACTGTTTAATATTACGGCGGCGGAGGTTTCTCTGAATGGAACGGCGTCGGAAAAGATTAGCAGGGATAGGGTAAATCGTGGAAATGTTTCGTTTGATTTAGATATTGTTTCTAATATGAAGTATGAGGCTAAGCGTTGGAAAACTAGATGGCGAAAAGTGCATATTTTGTGCGGCGTGGATGTGATATTTTCCGGCAATGGTTCTCGTAGCTCCGGCGTAAGTGGGCCGAGACCATGTAAAGTGGATTTGGGTAAGGCATCTGATGATTGATAATCGAATTAAACTCCAGATTAATTTTTAAAAATATATTTTACATTATGCTATTTCATTGTATATATTTAAAAAAAATTAAATAATGAATCCTCACTTTTATTATTTCTTTAAATTATATTTTACAATTACCCTTCCATAAATTCAGGGTATATCTGTTTTGTCTGGTATTTAAATAAAAAGATATGAAATTTGTTGAATTTCTTTATTTTTATTTTTCAAAATATAAATTAAAAAATTGTGTATTTTCCTTAATATTTTAATTTATTTTATTATTTCAATATAGACTAGAGATACAATACATTGAGTTCACCCAATATATTGATTGGTAGCAGTTTTTAAAACATTGATTCTATGTCATTTTACAATATATCTTCGACTATCAATTTGCAGTTGATACTCGAAGATATAAAATGTTTTGAAATTTTATATAAATTATATTATTTTTTTATAGACGAAGAAAATAATATTTATTATTTGATAATTTATATTTGACATGTAATATACTAAAATATATAGTGGTATTTGAGTGATATTTGTTAGTGGTTCTAAAATATTAAAGACGGTAGCACCAAAGTTTGTAAATTGTATGCAACAATTCGAAGTTTATAAAGGGTGTTGTTTATTCCCAAATTTTTAAAATTGTAAATACTATATTTCAAATTTTTAAAATTGTCTGCTTAGCTCCAAAATTTTAAAATAATTTATATTTAGGCATAATATTCGTTAATATTTTAAATGTATTTATAGTTTATATTTGAACTTTTAAGGTTAAAATGTAATACTTATATCAACGACTTTTAAAAATATTAAAAATAAAAATAAATTGTCAAAGTGAATTTGGTTCAGGGATTATAAATGATGATTGATAATAGAATAAAACTCTAGATTAATTATAAATTGTATTTTACATTATTTACACAAAAAGCGACCAAAAACCGTTAATATTCACTTGAAATTTTTCCTAAAAACCTAAAAATGATTTAATTATATTATAATTTTCATAATATCATTAAATTATTGTGTTATTTTCCTAAAGTAAATATAATATATATTTCATGAGTATACGAAAGTTGAAACAAATTCAAATAATATAAGAAATGATTGTAAGTATTTATATATTAGATATCCCTTAAATAGTAAAGTTTTAATAATCAAAACTAAAATTAAGACTATGTTCTTTACGCATTTTTAGAATACATTTTACCAGTAGAATGCATTATCATTTTTTTACAGAACATGACCTTATTTCCATTCTAGTTTTACTCAAAATGAGTTCTCAAATTAATTTTTTTTTGCCTTCAACACAAAATCTGGTTGAAGGCCGGATCTGGGATTTAAAAACACATTCTATATTTTGAAATTACGTTTATGTCATTGTAGCCCTAGTCTTTAGTTTTGTCTCACGGTAAACATCTCTACATTTTAGCTAGTTTTTTCCTTCAATTTGGTCTCACGGTAGCAAACTGACATCTTCCCGTTCACTCTTGATGATCGATTGAAACCTCGAGGGCACATAATCAAATCTCTAATTGCTTGTGTGTTCATTCTGGTTGGGTTTATTGATTTTAGGTAAAAGTTGATTTCATTGTCTTCTTCATTTTTCATTTGATTTTCATGGTTAAATCAATTTGTTGACGAGGGATTTGTGTATATGTGGAATAACACCACCATCTACAATTGTTCCTTTTATAAGAGTATTGAGTTCTTCTTCACCTTGTATAGCTAACTGAAGATGCCTAGGAGTTATAGGTTTCACCTTTAGGTCAACACTTATACAGTTAAGTATTCTACCATGAGCAGTTGCATGCTCTTTCAAGAGACGATGGCTTCGTCCAACGGGAAACTACACAAAATGGGAGTTCAAAAATGTTCTTTTCATACAAAACTATAAAGAAATTAGCTTTCTAGAGTATATGATCTTGACACAATTTGCCTTCACTGATCTTGACACATAGATGTGCATGTTATTACTTAAATTTGTTGATTGTTTGGAATAATGATGAAGTTTTAGTTTGTTGTTTCTTTTAACATGGAATCAATTGATTATATTCATTGTTTAATAGTATGTATTTGTTTTTTGAATAATAATGATATTGTTGTGTAATGTTTGTTTTACTTATATTCTATTAATGATAATGATTTGTAAGTTTAATATTCTACATATCAAATGGAATCCAATGTTTCAAATGAAAAAAAGAAAACCATGATTGTAACACAAAAAGCTCATTGGATTGATTCTCGCATTGAGATGTACATCATGATTTGTATAGATGAGTTGAAAGCTGGAAATAGACCCACAACATCCTTCAACAAGGTTGGATGGGATAATATTGTTACCAAGTTCAACAAAGAAACAAGTTGCACATATAATTTGCAACAGATCAAGAACATGTATAGATATCTCCGAACCGAGTGAACATTGTGGAAAAAGTTATATACAAGTACTGGTGTTGTCTGGGATAAAATGGCAAACATATTACGAGCCGATAATGATTGGTGGGATGATAAGATCAAGGTAATTAATATACATTTACTTAATATGCATAGTTAAATAGTTATGTTATCGCATTGAATTTATCGTATGTAGAGATGTCCCGCTGCAAAAACCTTTAGACATAGAGGAACATTGTTACCGGCGATGCAAGAAGAATTGTTTGTTGGGATTATAGCTGAAGGAGCTCACTGTTACACATCAAGTTCAGGTATACTACCACCAGGATTGGAAGATGTGAACTTTGAATTTGAAGAATTTAATCCTGACACGGAGCAAGTTCATGACGAGACATATTTTGATCACATTAATACAATATTGAGTACTGAAGACATTGCTTGCCCTTCTTCCACAAAAAAACAGCATTTACTCAAAAACGAATACGAACTGGGCGTGGTAGCAATAGCGATAAGATCACCGCTTCTATCCAGCGTTTGACTGAAATTTCAGAATTAGATCATCAAGAGGTATTAGGTATGAAGGAACATAGTATCAAACGATGTATGGAAATTCTATATTCCATTCCCGGTATGGTAGCTGGTGATTAATTATTTTGTCAGGCCTTGAAGTTATTCGCAAAAGGTTCTTATCATGAAATTTTCATATTGATTTGTGATGATAATACTCGTTTAGCTTGGCTTGAGTCATATGTCAATGATAAGGTTTCTAGGAACTCATCGTTTTGTTCCGATACCACATCACCGAAGAAATGAAAGGGTACTCTATAATGCTTTGAAGTTTTTGTGCTTTTGAAAACAATTGTGGATGTTGAATTTGTGTTTGATGTTAAATGTTTTCTTTTTGTTACATGTTGTATGTTTCTTTTTGTTACATGTTCAATTGTTTTTTTTGAATACCTTGAAACAAACTCGAATTAGATATTCAATAGAATGAATAACTTGAAAGAATCACAATTTTCGTAAAACAAATATACATTTACTATTCAATACATTTAAACAAATACAATTTAACCAGGATCCGTGTAACAAACACACATTTATTATTGAATACATTTAAACAAACACAATTTCCACGGGATTCGTGTAACAAACACATATTTATTATTTAATATATTTAAACAAACACAATTTCCTCGGGATCCGTGAAAGAAACACAAAAATATTCTATAAAATGTAGTTGTTATGAGTTTTTTTCAAACATACTTCCCCACAATAAGTTCATCTTCATCTCCTTCCAACCATGATGTCTCTAGTGATGAAGAAGAAAAACGACTTTCATGCATTCACCAAAATGTCCGAAAGAGTAAAGAGGCTATTGCAGGAGTTGCTGTGTACCATAATCGATTTATGGTGAAACAACCAATACATGACCGTCCAGCTCGTGGGTGGGCAATGCTTCTATCGATGTTGAACGGACATGATGTAAGGGCATATAGATCTCTAAGAATGAACACATCGACGTTTTTACACTTCTGTGCCATACTTGTGAATGAATTTGGTTTGGAGAGGAGAAAATACATAAACGTCGAAGAACAGGTTGATATGTTTCTTATGATAACAGGAAAAACACAAGACAACATGGATATATGCAAGAGTTTTTCCAACGAGAAGCAGATACGGTTCACACATATTTTCATAATGTTCTTAAGACATGTTTTAGGATGGCAACAAAATGGGTTACACCGACCGAAGATTGCTATGAGGTACATCCTTATATAGAGTCAAATTCCAAATATTATCCATATTTCAAAGATGTAATAGGAGCTATCGATGGAACCCACATTATGGCTTCTATACCAGAGCGTGACCAAGTTCGTTTGATAGGAAGAAAAGGCGAACCAACACAAAATGTTCTTGTTGTCTATGACTTTAACATATAGTTTATTTTTATAATGGCTGGATCTGAAGGAATTACACATGACAGTATGATACTTTCCCGATGTCTTGAAGACGATGTATATCATTTTCCTAAACAACCCAAAGGTATATGATTAACACATAACTTCACATAGATATAGAATTCTTTTTCATTTTTTTGTTTTACAGGAAAATATTATTTAGTTTATGTGGGGTTCGCCAATACTATTTGTTATTTAGCTCCCTATCGGAGGAACGTTACCATATGTGCGATTTTCGTCGTGCTCCGGGATATAATAGTCCAAAGGAATTATTTAATCACAATCATTCATCTCTTCGGACAGTTATTGAAAGGTCGTTCGGTGTATGGAAAAAACGTTTTCATATTCTGGATGATATGCCACACAACCTGAAATTTAAACATCAGGTATCTTTAATTCCTGCAACCATGGCTATACATAATTTTCTTCGTCATGTAGATGCTAACGATGATGGGTCTAACTTGGATAAATCCGATAAAAATAAGAATGATACAATTGATCGAACTAGTGAAAGATCTGAAGAACCAGAAAATTATCATTCTGATGTTACGATGGAGATGACAAGAGATAACATTTGTGAAACATTATGGAGAGCGCATCGTGGTGGAGTTGGACAATCTGAACGACCTGATTTATGAATTTATGTAGTGTCCTTTATTGTTTGTATTTATGTTGTAGTTGGAATATTTCGAATTTAATTATTTCGAATCTAATCATATTCACAACCAAAAGGGCAATAATATAATTTATTACTTAAAATGCATTCTACATCTAACTTTTTACAGAATATCATCACATTCTGCAATTCAATTTATAAATTACTGAACACTAAATGCATTCTTGATATCACATTATGAAAACACATTCTCAAACTGCATTCTAAATCTCAAATCACATGCAGAACATAGTCTAAGATTCAAGTAAAGAAAATATATTAAAAATAGAGAAAATTATAAATGATATGCTTCCAACTCACTAAATGACAAAAAATACATATAAAATTATCAATACAATTTGATTTTTGTCTATGATATTTTAGCATCCGGTTTTCCGTTATGTTGAAAAACATTTTTCTATTAACATGAGTGATTATAAAAGTATACAATAAGATCCGTTTGAAAAAATATACAAAATTTACATGAGATGTTCGAGAATTGTATATAAAATATTAATGAATTCATTAAAGTCTCAATGGTAAACGATATTAGAAATTTAAGGTGTATTATATATATTTAATAGAAGTTTGATGGATACAAATACACATTTTTGTTTAAAAAATATATCATATTTGCAATTTCGTAACTTGAACGATATAATATTTACACATCCCGTAAGTTGGGATGGTAAACAAATATCATGCTTAAAAAATATAATAAATAATATTAAATTTATCGAATCAATTCACAAACATAAAAACAAAAATCTAAAATACTTCAAAACATACATTGTTTTGCAGATATGCCCGTTGACGGACCATATTTTGCCAAAATGCCCATCATATAGTCTTTTTATAATAGATATTGAAGAGTATTTTGGTAAAACATATTTGATAAGGTAACTGAAGATTTACCGTTGTGGGTCCTGCAACTGTGGCCGTTTTAACTGAAGAAACGGAAAAGGTAAATAATTTTTTTTTTTTTTTTCGAAAAAGGTAAATAATTACTCCTGTAAATTGTATGTTTTGGGATTTTTCTTTTCCATTTTGAAGATCCCTTCTTCTCACACTCACCCTCATTCATTGATTTCCCAGTTTCTACGATCCCGATTTACTCATTTTTTCCAGTCGTCGAAAATGGCAAGTCTGAAGCTACTTCTCAGAATCAAAATCCTTCTGCTTTCTTTCTTCCGGTTCAAATCCCTCGACGGTAAGTTACCGTTTGAAATTGGGTTTTCACTTTTACTTTTAATGTTCGCGCAGAAGACTCTGATTTTTGTATTATTTTTCTAAATGTTTGATACACGATTGAATATTGAAGTTTCTGGGTTGGTTTCAGATTTCGATTTTGAGAACCCTTTGTTTGATTTCATCGAATAGTTGTCTAAATTTGGCTTGGTTATGGTGTGTTAAGGTTATCCTTCCCTTGTGAAACACTTTTCGTACAAAGATATAAAGAAGGCAACTGATGGGTTTCTACGATTCACTGAGAACTCATCATCTCGACGAGGTCCGTATAAAGCTGTGTTTCGAGATGGTTTCGTTGCTACGATTAAGGAAATTGAGGTATCTGATGAAGATGATGAGTGTTTTTATAAGGAAGTTCAGCTTTTGGCTTGTTTACATCATCGTCATATTGTTACACTTTGTGGATTCTCCATTGGTGCTAGAAGGTGTGTGTTTATCTAGTTTCTTACTTCATTGTTTCGATGAATTTTCGATTGATTTATCGAATATCCTGCAAATTTTCAGGTTTCTAGTGTTTGAAAACATGGAAAAGGGAAGCTTGAAGGATCATTTATCTGGTAACTAGTGTTTTATCACCATGTTGAATTTGTCTCACTTTGGTTAGAGAAGTCAGATCGATTAAGTTTATAAGGGTGTGTGTGGTACCACCATATAATGATTTGATCAAGTATTTTAATTTTGTTCGTTCACACTCTCCTATCGTAATTTCGGTGAGATTCTATAATTTTAACATGGTATCGGAGTTATTTCGATTCATTTCAATTCACAAGTCCAAACTTTATGGTTCGACTTAAGAGAGAGTGTTGAATTTGTTCCATGTTAGTTAGAGAAGTCGGAATGATTAGGTTTATAAGCGTGTGTATCACATAATGACTTGATCAAATATTTTAATCTCGCTCGTTCACCATCTCCCATCGTAATTTAGGTCAGATTCTATAATTCTAACATGGTATCAGAGCTAGTTCGGTTCATTTCAATTCGCAAGTCCAAATTTGATTGTTTGACTTGAGAGGGAGTGTTGAATTTGTTCTACATTGGTTAGAGAAGTGAGATTGATTAGGTTTATAAGCGTCCGTATAATATAATGACTTGATCAAATCTTTTAAATGTGTGACCTCCTCTTTTAATCTCATTCGTTCACATTTTCCGTCACAACATTATATTCTTTATGTTGTTCTTAAATGGTTTCTATTGTTTTCAGATCCTCTTAAAACTCCTTTAGATTGGAGAACAAGACTCCAAATAGCTATTGGAATTGCTGCTGCTATTGTTAGTCATGAATCCTCATACTTGTTTTGATTCAATTGTGAATACGTAAATTTGATATGTTTTGTGTTTTGCAATGCAGGAATACTTGCATTTTTTCTGCGATCCTCCGATATATCACGTTTCGATAAGTTCAAGTACTATAATGTTGGATGAAAACATGATCCCGAAGGTAACCATCGAAATTTACGAACATTTCTCTTCTCTATTTATCAGCTTACCGATCATTTCGACTATAGATTACAGATATCACACTTTCGAAGACTTTCGGATATCGTATTTCGAAAACAACCTCGTCGAGTTGCTGTTCCGCAGGTACAAGGAGTTTATTGATACGGGAATAAGTGTTAGGATGAATGCATTCAAGATAGATTTAGTGACTAAACCCTAAACCCTAAACCATAAAATTATCTTCGATTACAGAATGTAAGGATGAAGAGTGCAAGAAGATGATATTTCAACTGGGGTTGGTGATTCTCGAGCTGATCACGGGGCAATCATCGGAAAAGGGTGGTGTCGACTTGGTACAATGGATTCAAGAGGAGAAATCGCCGCATTCGTTGATCAAGATGATCGATCCTGATCTCGGAAATAACTATGATCCTAGGGAACTAAAGAGTCTTCTAAATGTTGCTAGATTGTGCATCAAATCTGTGAATAAGCAGTGTGTATACACAACACACATTCTCTGGTTTTTGCAGAAGAAAATAAGTATTTAACATTGTAAAGAACTTCAAACTTCTCATTCTTCATACATTACAACTATCATATTGTTCATAAATATTTCTCATAGATGTTCGTGTTGAAATATTGTCTAATATCGATGGTAAACAAGAGTAATTCTAGTTTATAAAAGATGTGATATTATGAGTAATTGATTTGACTTAGTATTTTCTATGTGATTTACAGACACTATGGTAGAATAGTGTATCGGACTTGGGTGATAAAAAGATATCAACCTACGACTGAACATATTGAAGCAAGTATGAACCAGACCAAGATCAATTAGATTTAAAGGGAGTATTTGAAATATTATTGTACACCGGTTGTGGAATTAGAATAATTATAGTTTATAAGATGTGTAATTGTATGAGTAATTTGTTTGATCTAACATTTTCAATATGATTCACTTTTCTTATGAATTGGACTACACAGAGACTCTCACGGGGTTATTAAATCCTGAATTTCTATAGTTTAACGATCCTTGTTTAGTCCAATAAGCTTTCAAAAGCAAGTTTGATATCAAAAGAAGGCAACAATTTGAACATGTGAAAACCAGAGTAGCAAAAGTGGTCACAATAACACTTTTTGGACCAGAGACAACATAATTTTGTCTTCAACATTACAATCTGAAATCACCAACCAATTTAATGACATTTTAGTATCATGTTTCTTACTGCATTTACCACTCAGTCACCATTTTCTATATGTTACACCAATAAACATTAAATTTTCCCAAAAAAGTAACAATCAAGATACACAATTTTCATTTAGAAACAATATCCTATTGTACTTCTTCAAAGGAATCCTACTGTCCCACTTCCATCTCCAGTTTTGTACCATTATTTTTCCTGCAAGTACTTTAAAACACATTCTTTTCAGTAATACAAAAGTCCCACATATCAGAAATGCATAAAATCTCCAATGGAGCTTTACAATAACTTGAACATATTCGATCCCGTAAGTTACGAGAACAAATTCAAAGAGATAATAATCACAGGCACAACAAGAACTTAATGCATCATAATCTACAAGGAGGAAGATAAAAGGAATCAACCTTTGCTATATACATAAAGAGTCAGTCTTTGAAGATAACTGAATCTGCAATCTCCATTAAAGGGTTCAGACAATCAGGAGAGAATTTACGAGCAAACATGTAAGAATAACTAGAGTTTGATTCTCTGAGATTGTAAATTAGCTCATGAGATATTTCATGAGAGTGATAAGTATATGGATGACCAAATCTAGTGTCAGTTGTTAGTGTGTAATGGGTACAACCATTTGGAACCTGCATAGATAATAGTGTTGGAAGATAATGCTCTTCAGGATAGCAAAAGTAATCATTCTTGCAAGGTATTTTAAACTTCCGCCATAGATTTGTATCTTTGATCACAATCAAGGCGTGATTTCTAGTAAGGATAAAGAACTTAGACCCAATACGGAATTGATCAAATGGAACTTCGGGAAGCATCACGCCTTCCCCTCTAGCATTATATCTATCCCATAGAGTGGGTTCTTCGTCCTGAATTTCAATGTAGCTTGAGAATTCCAATTTTCTGGATAATCGGCCAAGATCAAAGAGAAAATTGTAGAGGTAGTTGAAGGAGTGAAGTGGGATGCAGTGCGGCGAAATCAATGCGAAATAGGCATTTGATGGGTCATCCAGCATTGCAGTGGCTAGGAGGCGTCGTGAGGCGGAGATTAGAGTAGGTGATAAGGTTTGGGTTCTCTTGGAAGGTATAATTTTGCCTTCAAACACGCCTTCGACAATGATCTTAACAGAGGGGTCGATGTGGATGTAGATGTTGTATTGTTTGAGCGTGACGTTTGAGAAGAAACGCTCCCACAGAGGTGCGAAGTAGAGAGGGGTGTTGGTAAGAAAGAGGAAAGCGATCTTGGGGCGTCGGATTGAGGCGGAGAGGTGGGATTTTGCGGAAGGGAGACGGGTGTTACGGCGGGAGAAATTGGTGGAATCCATGGCGATAGCCTTGTGGAAGAGCGATAAGTCATCGAGCTCGTCAGGTATGGTTATGGAAATCCGGCCGATTGGCAGAAATCGAGGTCCGATGAAGAAGATCAACGGTGGCACCGACATTAGTAGAATGAGGACTGGGATCAGTGGAAAAGAGCAAGTCGTGGCCATCGCCACTGTTTTGCAATAGCTAGGTCCAATTTACAGGTACAGAAGCGTTGCCGGTGAAAAAAGAGGAAATCTCGTGACGGGCGGCGGCGGTGAGGCGGAGCCGGATCTGATTAATTGTATGGGATTTGGAAATGATGATATAATTTGCCGGACCCCGGTATCAACCATTACAGGGCCCACTTAACTTCTAGAAAGTCAACTACTTAACGGCGTTTATAAAAATCTGACGGCGTTATCTCTTCTCCATCTTGCACAGTTAAGCCATCTCAACGTTGGCCGCCCATTAATTAATCGTTGTTGTTTCAACGTCAATTTATTAACCCGTCTCGATAATATTTTCCCTTGTTCACTAATAAATCGGCTAATTAAACTCATGTTTCTATAATTAAGTGGGCGGCCAATTTTTAAAGTTTGTGAGGAGAAAGAATTATGTTGGAACATTCTATTTTCTCCATTTTATTAAAAAAAAAATTTAAAATTAATTTTAAAATAATTATAAAATATAAATATTTATAATAGATTTATATAATACTTTTATCGATAATTTTATGATTATAAGGTATTTAATATGTAAAAAAGTAAAATTTAAAAATTATAAATATCCCAACATTATTATTATATGAATGAGAGGAAAATTAATTATAAAATTTATAAATAATGATATATAAATAATGAAGTGGACATGATCAAGGATGAGGTTAATAGCGGGGTTTGTTAAAACCGTAGAATCTTCTAGATCGTTCTTCAGATTAGCGTGAAACAATCGGACGGCTCACAGCGCTTCAAGAATTCATATTCACTGTCAAAGCGTTCTTGATACATAAGAGCTATGGGGCGGGTAAAAGATTATGAAGAAAACCTGCCTTGTTAGGGTTTGATTGTATTGGTTTCTTTGCAGAACTGTGATTCGTGCTAATTTGGTTACAATCTAGAGTTTGCTGAACGTAGATCGAGATGTTTGCGAAGAAAAGTGATAATTCTCGCTATTATGAAGTTCTTGGGGTGCCGAAAACAGCGTCTGCTGATGATCTGAAGAAGGCGTACAAGAAAGCCGCTATCAAGAATCATCCTGACAAAGGCGGTGATCCTGAAAAAGTACCGAATCATATCTGGATTCAAATTTCATTCTGATTGTGAACGTAGTGTAGACATCTTGCATTTCTTGGATTGGATTCCTTTTTAGTTACTCGTATGAATCGTTCATGATTGTTTTTCCAGGAGGCTGATTTTGTTGAATCTGATGTGTTTCGTAGTTTAAGGAGCTTGCACATGCGTATGAGGTCCTGAGTGATCCTGAGAAACGCAGTATCTATGACAATTATGGTGAGGATGCTCTCAAGGAAGGAATGGGTGGAGGCGGAGGAATGCATGATCCTTTTGATGTATTCTCATCCTTCTTTGGCGGTAGTTCATTTGGAGGTGAGAATCGCACGCCTCGCAGATTCCTTGTTCTGCATTCACCAGCTTGCTTATATCTGTTTAATCAGGTTTAAGGAGACAAAGGAGAGGAAATGATGCAGTGCACCAATTGAAAGTGTCTCTAGAGGATCTGTATCTTGGTACAACTAAGAAACTTTCTCTGTCGAGAAATGTCGTTTGTGGTAAATGCAACGGGTATGTATGTTCTCTGTCATGCGTTTTTCTATGGGTTTTCATCCTTGTTTCTCCATTACAGTAAAGGGTCGAAATCAGGAGCTTCAATGAAGTGTTCTAACTGTCAAGGAAGCGGTATGAAGGTTCTAATTCGACAGCTTGGTCCAGGAATGGTACAGCAAATGCAGCACCCTTGCAGTGATTGCAATGCAACAGGCGAAACTATTAACGACAAAGATCGATGCCCTCAATGCAAAGGTGAAAAAGTTGTGCAAGAGAAGAAAGTTTTAGAGGTTCATGTAGAGAAAGGTATGCAAAATATGCATAAGATCAAATTCCCTGGAGAAGCTAATGAAGCGGTATGCTAATCAAGCTTACTATTTCTTTATTAATGAAATCAGTGTTAAAACAGTCTTTTTTCAGCCTGATGCTATCACAGGAGACATGGTCGTCGTGCTCCAAGAAAAGGAACACTCTAAATTCAAGCGACAAGGCGATGATCTATTAGTAGATCATACATTATCACTTACTGAATCACTCTGTGGCTTTCAGTTTGCACTGTCTCATTTAGACAACAGAAAACTACTCATAAAATCACTTCCTGGGGAAGTAGTGAAGCCTAGTGAGTACTCTTTAGTCTTTACAGATTTTCGATTCGGTTTGTTTCGATGTAATGAATACGAATGTGGTGCAGATTCTTATAAGGCGATCAATGACGAAGGAATGCCGATTTACCAGAGGAATTTTATGAAGGGGAAATTATACATTCGTTTCAAAGTTGAGTTCCCTGATACAATTTCTCTTGATCAAGTAACAATGTTTGAGAAAATATTACCGAGACGAGAGTCGAAGCTTGCGAAAATGGAGTTGGATCATTGCAAAAAAACTACTCTTCATGATATTATCATAGATGAAGACATGCTGAGGGATATGGCTCGACGGAGGGGGAATGAGGACGATGAAGATATGCAGGAGGGTGGTGCTGAGAGGGTTCAATGTGCCCAGCAGTGACTTGTTGATCATTTGAGATTTTTTTTAACGTTCTTTTTCTATTGAAACTTTTGGGCTTTCCCAATTGGACAGGCCCAACTTGTAGGGCTGATATATTCCGTACAAATAATCAAATTCATCGAAAATAAAGTTTGGGATTGGATCGTAAAAAATCATTTACTCAATTTTGGTTTGCTATATTTGGACAATAGTGAGTGATCCGGTGCTATAACGTGGTTCTATTTAATTTTAATCAAATATTTATATAAATTGCATTTATTTAAACGTAAAAAACGTCTTATCATTGTACTTTGTAAATTTTCATTTGTACTTTTATCAAATTATTGTTTACTTCATGAAATCACGATAACTGTACTACGGTTTCAAATATAATTTTTTTAAATTACGATTAATTATATCACAATTATCTCATAGCATAGTACAACGGTTTCATCTCACCGCTATTCCCAACAAATTGGAGGTTCGGTCGTAAAATTCATTTAATCAATCTGGGTTTAAAGTTTTTTTAAAATATTATTTATTATTGTGTAGGTGAATCGGTGATTACTCGAAATAATACGGATTCAAACCTATCGGATGGTATCGAATAAAAGTTGGTTGTATCATTTGTGACTAGTAATGAAATTATTTCTCAATTCCATAGATTTAAATTTTGTTAATTCCGTTATAATTCTAAAAGCAAAGCCAGTAGATTCGAAATATTTTAATAAAATTCATTGTTACTTAATGTTGAAGACTATTCCAATTATGACCTTGTATAAAAGGTAAAATATATTAGTTTGGATAAATAATTGATATTTATATTAATTGATTCACCAAATTTGTAACATATGATAAAATAGATATCGAAATTTGATTATTGACGAGGATATTAATTGAATATTTTGAAAATCAATTTTATTAAAATATATAAAAACCAATTTGTCAAAATTGAATTTGAAAATCAAATTTGTGTATTTACCCAAAAAAACAATAAAATTGGTTATTTTTCTGATTTGTGTTAATTAGTATTGGAAGTGGGGCAAGTGGAGTGGAAATTAGTGATGTATAAAGTGGAAGATGAGTTTTTTAAACACAACCCCCTTCTGTTTTCTCCCAGCCAATCGCCAACTCTGAAGAAGATCACTCGTCAACGGGCAATTTTCATTTCCCATCTACGATTTCTGGTATTTCTCCTGCTTAGGATCGAACAAAGGTCTTCGCTTTTTATGTAGTTTGAGATAGAGGAAGGTGCGTGATTGGATTGCTGTATCGTGTTACTTGGACTGTTGTTGAATGGGGATGTGAATAAGAGACTCTGGGTTCGATAATTGCGGTGAATTGGAATTAGGGTTTATTTGGAAATGGTGGTTCACTGTGGGAATAGTTGAGGGTTCAAGTTTTGTTCTTTTTAGAAAGTTTTCGAATTTAGGTTTTCTTTGTGACAAATGGAAGTCGATTTGCCTATGGCTACCTTTTCTGAAGGTGTTTCGACGGAGGAGCACGTATCCGTTAATGGTACTGTATTACCAGGTGAATCTTTATCATCATCTGGTCAGGATGAAGGGAGTAACGAGGAACAGACTATGAACCATCAGAGCAACGGTGGAGGTGTAGCAGGAGGTCAAATGATACCAGGTCCACGGTGTGCGCCGTCATATAGTGTGGTGAACGCTGTTATTGAGAAGAAAGAAGATGGGCCAGGGCCTCGATGCGGTCATACGCTCACGGCTGTGCCTGCTGTTGGGGAAGAGGGGAGCCCTGGATATATCAGCCCTAGAATAATTCTTTTTGGCGGAGCTACTGCCCTTGAAGGCAACTCGGCTTCATCTGGAGCTCCATCTTCTGCGGGGAGTGCAGGAATCAGTACGTTTCGGGAACTTTATTTTCTTCAATTTTCTGTGTTTTTAATCAACATCAGATTTCATGCTTCAGTAGATATTGAAAGACTGAAACTTTTTAAGCATGTTTTAGTTTTGTTTAAATATAGTAGATGGAGATATAATATCGTGCTTTTCTAGCCAATATTTGAGATGGATAGGCACTTTGGAGAGTAATCGTGAGGCAATTTTTATTATGTCTGTCTGCTAATTTTTATTAATTGACTATTGATTCTATCTGGTACACTTCAGATCAGGCTTGCTTCTAGTTTAACCAATTAGATGGAGCTGCCTAATTAAAATGATTATTGCAGGGTTGGCAGGGGCAACTGCTGATGTACATTGTTATGATGTTTTGACTAATAGATGGTCAAGGTATTTCTGGGTGAAATAATGTACTCTCCACTGGTGGTATTTTTTGCTTACGTAGTTTTGAATCTTAATCACTGCAGAATTACCCCATTTGGGGAGCCACCTTCTCCCAGGGCAGCTCATGCAGCAACTGCTGTAGGCACTATGGTTGTCATTCAGGTAAGTTTGTATCTTAATGATGATGTTGAAGCTCTCTCTACTTTCTTTCTCTGAGGTAGATATCGAGGTGCTTTTGTGAACCTTCACAGGGAGGGATAGGACCTGCTGGTCTGTCAGCTGAAGATCTTCATGTCCTGGACCTCACACAACAAAGAACTAGATGGCATAGGTTAGCTTGGACATTGAATATTGTTATATATTACATGGTCAAAAAAATGATATTATTGATTTCTTTGGTTGTTCATAGACTGAAAGTTAA
The DNA here is from genome assembly GCA_009725065.1 of Utricularia reniformis. Lineage (NCBI taxonomy): Eukaryota > Viridiplantae > Streptophyta > Magnoliopsida > Lamiales > Lentibulariaceae > Utricularia > Utricularia reniformis. The sequence goes on along the minus strand of RWGZ01001000.1, from coordinate 109,914 downwards.
TTTGTATTAGGGTTGTGGTCCAAGGTCTTGGACCAGGGCCACGTTATGGTCATGTTATGGCTTTGGTGGGGCAACGTTACCTCATGGCTATTGGTGGAAATGATGGTTTGTTTTGTTAATCCCTTTTCTTAATTATAAAGGACCATTTTTATGAAATATAATGGTTCGTTTTTAGGAAAACGACCATTAGCTGATGTATGGGCACTTGACACTGCTGCGAAGCCCTATGAATGGCGGAAATTAGAACCTGAGGGTGAGGGGCCACCTCCATGCATGTGAGTTGGAATATTTTGATATCCTTGATGATTCATAAATGTATTTGTTGTCATTTACATAATCTATGATCTTCCTTTTTACCCCCAAATTTGGATTTTCTGTTTGTTCCGGTCTTGTTGATTTTTTAAGGAATAAAAATACCATAAAATAGGTTATCAAATTTCAAGAAAATATAATGACATTTTTATTTCCTTGCTATTGAGTTTTGAAGCAAATTAATGTTCACAGAAGCAATAGATTATTTTTTCTTGTTACATGATACATCGCAGCTTGAATTAATACAATGTTTTTACATGCTAATTGATCAGGTATGCAACTGCAAGTGCTCGCTCTGATGGCCTTCTTTTGTTGTGTGGAGGGAGGGATGCGAATAGTGTGGTTAGATTCACCGCAGTATTATGATATCTTGTTATGCAACCAAATTTTGTTCTGCGCAAAAAAATGATATTTTTTTCGTTTTATTTGTAAAAATCAACATCATATTCAGCCACTGTTGTGCTAATGTATCTTACTTAATGAACCATTAGCTTTCCTAGTTTGATTAAGTTTCTGAGTGGTCACTGAATCATATGGTTTTTCAACCCCCTTGATGTTTCTCTCTTACTAAATTTAACATTTGAATATTTTTTCAGCCACTGGCTAGTGCATATGGGCTTGCCAAACACAGAGATGGTCGTTGGGAATGGGCGATTGCGCCCGGAGTTTCACCATCTCCACGATATCAACATGCTGCTGTAATTTTGCTTCATATTTGTCCTTCCACGCTTGTTTTATGTCCACTACATGATCAATCAACATTATATTTTATATTTCTCCCTAGGTTTTCGTGAATGCACGCCTTCATGTTTCTGGTGGTGCACTTGGTGGTGGAAGAATGGTGGAGGATTCCTCTAGTGTGGCTGGTACCAGTTCCATCTCTGGTTTTATATCATCAGATTTTGATGGAAATTATATCATTATGCATTGGACTAACGAGCCTGGTTAACTCTTTTGCAGTTTTGGATACCGCAGCTGGTGTCTGGTGTGACACCAAGTCAGTAGTTACATCTCCAAGAACTGGAAGATACAGTGCCGATGCCGCTGGTGGTAATGCAGAAGTTGAATTAACTAGACGCTGTAGGCATGCTGCTGCTGCTGTTGGTGACTTAATTTTTGTCTATGGTGGCCTACGTGGTGGTCAGTGATAAAACTTTTAAGCTGTTATTTTCCCGAGTCTATTCATTCTTAGCTGTGAAAGAATTTCTCATCAATTTTATTTTATTTTTAAACATGGATTCGAAATACTGTATGTTAATTCAGAAAACAATATATGAATTAATTATTTTTTGTTGTCAAAGGAGTTCTGCTTGATGACTTGCTTGTCGCTGAGGATCTAGCTGCTGCAGAAACTACTAGTGCAGCTTCTCATGCAGCAGCTGCTGCTGCTGCCTCCAGTTTGCAGCAGAGCAGGTTACAAGGAAGCGAATCTCAAGATGAAAGAACAACAGTGGTTCCTGATTCTACCACAGATGGTGCAGTTATGGTTGGATGTGCTGTCGCTGCACCTCTTAATGGTGATTCTTATGCAGATATAAGTACAGAAAATGCCGTGATCCAGGGTTCCAGGTTAATATCCTCATTGCTTGGTCTCATCTTATTTCTCTTACTCGACCATTTTTTTATTGAATACTTGAGAATTGTTTTGGGCAGGTTGCTGAGTAAAGGTGTTGATTATCTAGTTCAGGCAGCAGCAGAAGAAGCTGAGGCGATTAGCGCAACTTTAGCAGCTGCTAAGGCTCGGCAAATAAATGGAGACATTGAAAGTCCTGATAGAGATCGTGGGGCAGAAGCAACCCCAAGTGGAACACAAACTCCTGCATTGGCTAAACCAGATTTAGTCATGTCAAATGAATCTCCCCCTACGGGAGTTCGTCTTCATCATCGTGCTGTCAGTATCTCAATTTGAAAAAAAATTATTACTGGGATTATTTCTTGGTTTCATCATGTGTTCCATTCATTTCCAGGTCGTTGTAGCTGCAGAAACCAGTGGTGCTTTAGGTGGTATGGTACGTCAACTATCAATAGATCAATTCGAAAACGAAGGCAGACGAGTCAGCTATGGAACTCCAGAAAGTGCAACTGCTGCTAGAAAACTTTTGGATAGACAAATGTCAATAAATAGTATTCCAAAGAAGGTTATATCTTCTCCTTCTCTGTTAAATTTTCAGTCTATTCTGTTAGTGCAATTTGAAATATATTTATAGTGTGTTTCGCTCTTCGAGCTTTTATCTTTATTCTCTTGAATTTCTGCCATTTTTGTTGATTTATTTAGTTTATAAGGCTCCAATAGTGTTGTATCTTGATATTGAATCATTTTTTTTAGGTTATTTCTTACCTCTTAAAGCCTCGTGGCTGGAAGCCTCCGGTTCGCAGACAATTTTTCTTGGATTGTAATGAGATTGCTGATCTTTGTGATAGCGCTGAGAAAATATTTTCCAGTGAACCTAGTGTACTGCAACTGCAAGCTCCAATTAAAATATTCGGAGATCTTCATGGTCAATTTGGTGATCTTATGAGACTTTTCGATGAGTACGGTTCACCTTCAACTGCAGGCGATATCGCGTTAGTTCACTGCTCGTAAATAATTGCATTCTTTGTGAAAATTTTACTTTTGATCCTTACTTGTTGTAGCTTTTACCAGATACATCGATTATCTTTTTCTCGGGGATTATGTTGATCGTGGTCAGCACAGTTTGGAAACGATCACGCTCCTCCTTGCTTTGAAGGTTTTTCGCTATTTTTCGATCCGTACTATGTTCTTGTAAGCAAATATTCGATTTTACCGTCTCAGGTTGAGCATCCCCATCAAGTTCATTTGATTCGTGGGAATCACGAAGCTGCTGATATCAATGCCTTATTTGGATTTCGAATCGAATGCATTGAGCGTATGGTAAATACCGATATTACAATAACTTGTTCCTTATTTTCTTATGACGCCATACTCGTATTTATAGGGTGAAAGAGATGGAATTTGGGTATGGCATCGAATGAACAGATTGTTCAACTGGCTCCCTCTTGCTGCTCTAATCGAGAAAAAAATTATTTGTATGCACGGTGGTATCGGACGATCAATAAACCACGTTGAACAGATCGAAAATATTCAACGTCCTATCCCCATGGAAGCTGGATCTATTGTCTTAATGGACTTATTATGGTATATATACACATTTTTTTCGTTACCCTTTTTATCGTATAACTCAATGCTTTCGTTAAGGTCGGATCCAACCGAGAATGACAGTATAGAGGGATTAAGGCCAAATGCAAGAGGTCCTGGTTTAGTAACTTTCGGGGTGAGTTATTCTCGTATTTTTTTTCCTTGTTTCGATTCGTTTCGTTTCATCACTTGCTATTCTGCAGCCTGATCGCGTAATGGAGTTCTGCAACAATAACGATCTCCAATTAATCGTTCGAGCACACGAATGTGTGATGGATGGATTCGAAAGATTTGCTCAGGGACATTTGATTACATTATTTTCAGCAACAAACTACTGCGGTTTGTGATCGATCGATCAATCGATTATACACATATTTGTTTTGTTTATCCGATTCGATGCTCAGATTCGTGTCTTATAATTCACACAGGTACTGCAAATAACGCAGGTGCAATACTAGTTTTGGGGAGAGATTTAGTGGTTGTACCGAAACTTATTCATCCATTACCACCCGCAATTGTATCACCGGAAACTTCGCCGGAGCATCATATAGAAGATACATGGATGCAGGTTCTCAATCATCTTTCTTATTTACACTTGTTCTTATTTTTATGATAAATTTTGTGTAAAAGGAACTGAATGTGAATCGTCCGCCAACGCCAACGAGAGGTCGACCTCAAGTTCCGAATGACCGAGGCTCGATGGCTTGGATCTAGACATGAATGATGTTGTTCTTATAGTGTTTGTTTTATGTGAAGTAGCCAAATACAACAAAGAAGAAGAAAAAGGTGGTGTGGAGTTTTGGTGGTGAGTTGTAGATTATGTTGTTATTTGGTGTCATGCCTTGTTTAGCATATGGTGTTGTGTGTGCTTTTTTATGTATCATATATCATTTTTAACTAGATACTGTGTGTTTCATTTTTACATTCAATAACCTCTTCGAGATTATCGTACATCGTACTCTCAAAGTTTAAGAATTATGTGATTGGTCATGAAGTTCCAAATCGTTTATATTTGATTATAATGCTCGTGAATGTTTTAAATGCATTTACAATCTGTGTTTAAAAATATATAATGAATATCTCTAAACTTTAAAAAATTACAAAATAACACATTAATTATCCAAATAACTCACAGAAAAAGATGAAATCGATATTATTCACTCGATGATCATTTTTTTAAATTCCATGTGCTAAATATGTAATTTAAAAATTTAAGAAGTATCGTTTTAATATTATTTTAAATATTGATCATTGGGTTAGTTGGAAGACCTCTGGGGATACGAAGCTATTTTTAGGAGTGGAATGAGCCAGCTCAACCCGTTGGACCGACCCAACCCGTACAAACGGTCAACCCATGGGTTGACTCCCTAAATATCACCCGTACGGATTGACGGGTTAAAGCGGGCAAATTTTAATTTTTTTTTAAAAAAATTAAGATTAAAATTGAATATTTTTAAATTTTAGGGTTTATATTATTCGTTGACGAGTTGGACCGTACTTTCAACCCGTCGGCCCAATCCGTTGATGGGTAAAAAAAAATTCTCAACCCATTGGACCAACTCGTATGAGTTGATAAGTTCAACGGTTCGACCCGTAACCCATTGGACCGGACCCGTGCCCACCCCTAGCTATTTTGCCACTATTTCACATGATATTTTCACTAGTAATATAGCAATGATTATATTGGAATAAAAAATTTAAACATGTTCACATATAGTATAAATATGACGGATATGATTATAGAAAAAGTAAAACCATAGCTTATGTTAGTCATTAAATTAGTCATAATCCAAAACAGACAATATTATATAAGTTTATGTGCCATAATTTTTTCAATTTGTATATGTAACATTTAAATGTCATGCATATTCTTCTAAGTTAGACACGACACTGAATTTGCTAAAAGTGATGTTTTATTAATGAATGGCTTGCAAATTCATGTGAATGCATTAATAAAACGACATTATTTCCATGTCTTTTGATCTATATGATCATAAAACACATCTTCAAACAGCAGCCAAATTATGTGTCTCTTCTTAGGCTTTCTTCTCTAACCATTCAAAGAATTTCACCTGAGCTGCCATGGTATCTACCCTATATAATTGATACCAATGGTTCGCAACTTCGATTCCGAATCCGCTACCGACAAATGCTCCAAATGCGAATGACAGAGCAGCGCCTTATAAATAGATAAGTGTTATTAAGATCTAGCTAAAGCAGTTTCATCAACATGTTGAATAAGTTACCATGTAAGCTTTTGGAATATTTCCATGCAACTCCAGCGGTTGAAACTGCACCAATTGAAGCTCCTACAATGGCGAATTTACCTCCTTCCCTAGCTGCTTTTAGCTGAAATAGGCAGACAAAATGGTACATAAACAAACTAGGCATCTTTTTCTCACAAGCTACAGCATCTTTTATAACCTGTTTCTTTAATGTTTATATGCATAGAAAAAATCAAGCTTGTTTTAATTCTACGAGCAGCAAAACCCAAAACAAATAAGATGGCAAAACGGATAATAAACCTATTTCCCAAAAATAAATGAAGCACGAAATAATCAAGAACAAAAAACAGGGTTCAGATCGCGAAATTGGGGAAATTATGGGAGATCAAGATCAAGGGTTTGAAAATTGAGATGAAATACGTACAGTAGGACCATATACGGGATCGGAGGCGATGAAATCTTCGACAACGGAGGCATCCCAATGAGGCAAGGGTTTCTCAGGATTCAGAAATCGGGAATAATTGTTCAGAAATGAGAATCTTTCGCCCCAGAATTCCTTGTATCCTTCCCAGTATTGTTTCAGTGCGTTGTTTCCATTACTCGGTTTCGCTTCCTGCGCTTCGATGCTCATCTTCTCCAAAATTCCACTCCGAAGATTATGATCTTTCAGAGTCCCCCCAATCACTTTAATTGCTGGCCCATTAAAACAGTAAGCCAATTTTTTAAGAAAAAATCATTTTTGGAACTATTTCGTATATTTTTCTTGTTTTTCGAGAAGTTTTAACTCTTTTTGTTTTGTCCAATGTCCATTGCCAAAACGCAGTACCGACGAATCGACAGTATGAAAACATTGACTCCTTGAGCATTTTCGATAAAGTTAGCCATGGCTTCATTAAAGAGGATAAAGATGAAAACTAATACATTTTCAACAGCAAAACACAGTAAGTAGTATGCCAGAACGACATCAATAAGACTCCTTATACTACAATTTAAGAAGATATACAGAGAACCCAACGTTCACTTGTTTGATCTAAGGATCTTCCCAGAACTCCATTGATGTCTTCTTTTATGTGCAGATCAACAATGAACTTAACCCATCTTTTTATACTCCATAGCTTTAGAACCTACAGAGAAAGGAAAGAACAGGAACCAAATACATAGACACAAATTCAACCATATACATTAGAAGCAGGAAAATTGAAGAACATGGCAGCTAACATCATATAAACAGAACCTTGAGGAGAAAAACAGTGAATCTAGAGAAGAATATAGTGATCATAGAGGAGTATATATTTCAAAACAGCTCACACAATTTGTAAGAACGGTTTTTGGTTACTTTTCATGAAGATGGGCAATAAAAAACGAATAGGGCTTGAAAATTTCATCTCAAACAAATTGCAGAACAAGGGGAAGGAACATGTAATCAAAACTACGAAGCCGATGATATTAACTAGACAAAAGCACAAATGAACCTAAACCTAGTTACTCTCTTATTCTTGAAGAAAGTGAACAAAAAACTGATCCTTCAGAGATGGAGTCATCATGAGGAATCGGGAAGGATTCTGCGAACTGAGATGGAGAGAGGAGAGAAAGCGAGCAGCTGGGTTGAGGCAAGAGGAATTCAGATTGAAAACTATCAAGCATCATAGAGGAACAAAATTCCAACTTTTTCAGCATTTTGCATCTCCACATTTTCCCATTCACTCAAATCATCGCCGCTACAAGCAACCCTAAATTCCCTCCGATCTCAAGTCACCAGAAGCTTCAGCATCGCGATTTGGGGATTTTCATTGCAGCCACATATATATTGGTATAACATGTTGGGCCTCATGATGGGCCCAAATATGTTGGGCTTATATGACCTTAAATCACCTTATAATAAATTTAGATAAATCAGAATTATTCTTCAAGATTGTAGAGTTAGTTACATGCGCATTGTAATTTGTAGAAGTGGAAGCATTGGCTTGTTTCTTGAAGTCCCAATTTTGTTGCCCTCCGCAAAGTTTTCTAGTTGTTAGGAACCCTAGTTCCCAAATTCAGAGGCTCAGGCCATTAAAATTGCACCCATACTATGATTGGGTGGTAGAAAATCAGTCCAGTCGTCGTTGAATTGGATGGATTCAACTTCTTGGTTTTTTCTTGTACTTTTTTTATGCCGGAATCCCAAATGACGTTAGAGTAGCAGTTTTAGTGAGTTGAGAAATCTAGTTCATTCCCGAAAGAATGGCAGAAGATATGCTAATATATTTCGCATCTAATTCTTCCAATCAGTCGGATCCGTCGTTAAAAATGGCAAAACATGAGTTTTGAGGCGAGATTGTTGGGCAAGGCGACGTCCAATGCAGCCTCACAGGCCCACCAACTCTAGGTTACGTTGAAATCATCTTCTGTCCCTGCTTGATTTGGAGGGGGTGCTCTGGCGGAGTCGTTGGAAGATATCAATTATTCTGATGATGACGATGTAAGTCTTCGGATAGTTCAGTTACACTTGTTGTCTGAAATGAATGATGGATATATATTTCTTATGCTTAATTTGGATGGCAATGATTTTCGTTTTACATGTTTCATGGAACAAACCTTTGGATTTGTAACATGAATGTTTTATAAACTAATTGCAATTGATTGCCTGCATTAGTTACTATTTGTGAGACTTCATCTTCCTTTTTTGGCTTCCCAAATGCCATAGAGATCCTTAATGTCATGATCGCAGAATTCTCTACCATGTGCATTTTCCCCATATCCTTGGTACTAAAGCCCTACACTCCTGGATTACATGTTGTTTTCTTTACTTCATTGTTCAGAATTAATTGTCAGCACAGTCAATTTTGTGTTGAATGGGGGAGCCTTCCTTATTAAAGCTAACACGCCAAAGCGTCTTAAGCTTAAAGAAGAAATTTCTACTTTCTACTTTCTACTTTCTTTCCATCTTCAAACATTACATTGAGCTTTATTTTTCTGTCCTTAGATGAATCTTCGAAGGTTCTCGATTTATGAAAAACCTGTATTGGTATAATTTTTATCACATGCTGGAATGTAAATCTTGATTTTTCTATTTTATGATGAACTTAAGCAGCCATAACTCATATCTCTTGTATTTTTTCTGTTGATGAAATTGCAAATGTTTGATTTCGAATTCTATATCAAGTATTCTCAAATTTTATTTTTAATGTCTTTCCTACATTTTCAATGAACTTGATAGGGCGGGCTGGGACAATTATATCTGAAGCGTTGGAGGATGGACAAATACTCAAAGATCCAATGATATACTTATATGTTATGGTCCTTGTACTTTTATGCATAACTCTGATGCCCATTCACTTCTCTTCACATTAAGTACAAATAAAAAAATGTACATTTTCTCCAATACTCTCATTAATGTTGCTACATTTTATCTCATCTTGTTTGTTTTGGTGAGTAGGATGGTTTCCTCAATGGTCAGTTTGGATCTGATGGTCATTTCTCCACTGCGTTTACATCAGATTCTGTTAGCTTTTAATGGAATTTACGATTCGTTTTACCGATTAAACTTAGCAAAAAACTAGATGCGGAATGGGAAAAAGAACACAGAAAATTTTACGTGGAACCCGAGTATCGGGAGAAAACCACGGATCACCTCCTGGTCAATCTACTATCACGAAAATAACACAAAGATTACAGTCACAAGAACTATCGAGTTCTTGTGCAACTTAAATCAAACACACAGACAAAATGTTCTAAACTCAGAACTGCTCTCGTGCTCCTCTGCTATTTTCTGATTCTGAGATGATGATGATACCGCATTAAAGCGGCTGACACCCATTATATAATGGTTGCAGGTGGGCTTTAGGTTAAAGCTCACTAATCTTTGTCGATCCCGCTCAGTACACCCCTTCGATTGATCGACCGTCATATCGAAGTTTGCCGCTCTCAAGACTGGAATCTAACACCGATCGTCTCTTCCAAATACCGATCATATTCACAATATTGGTCATCAACTCCCTTCCACTTGCCACCTTCACTTCATTAGTGACCATGGCCCCATTTCATTAATGAGTATGGAATACTCATTCCACAAGAGTCGATCTACAACTTGTCGATCACCTTTACTGGGAAAATGATGATCGGCAACCAATATGGAATACTCATTCCACAAGAGTCGATCGACAACTTGTCGATCACCTTACTGTGAAAGTGACGATCGGCCAACAGATTCTACCTAAAAAAGCCTATTATAACTTGTTTCCATTACATGCCAAAACTTTTCGTTTAAGAAATTGTTATAATACCATCTTGGATTATGACGATATTTATTATTGATTGTGCATCACTATATTCTTTACTGAACATGGTTACTCATTCATGGCTTTAGGATGAAACAATTTTTTTGCATGTCAAAGTTGCTACCATGATGAAGACATGAAAAAACTGCAGGGGGAATCCGCTAATTATCGTAATAGGCGTGAATCTTTAGAAAAGGTACTATTGGTATTTGATATTTGATATTCGCACAGATTTTTGTCTCAGCAAGATCGTTAAAGATAGGTATTCGATCCCAGGAACATATTGGTAATGGTTTTCCATTATGCAGATGAAAAAATCATTTTTTACATTTGTGTTATTGTAATCCAGGTTTGTTTCCCTCTCAGAATGCTTTGAGTTAAGCAACATCCATCTCATTTCCTCAAAGGTTTGTTTTGCTTTTTGGGGATACGGTCGTCAAAGCTCATAAAGCCGACTTCCCATCAAAGCCTTCATTTGTTTACGTCGTGTTTAGTTCTCTTGTCTTCATCATTTCGTTTGCTTACGTCTTTTGTTTATTCTTAGGAATTTATCGATCGATGTGTAATTTATAATCAAGCAAAGAGACTAGATGTTTTGGGCGTTGCTCAAGATCCATATCTGATTTATACCAGGTAAGCATAACAAATGTTTCAAGTTTGGTTTACGGCCAAATTTAGCCAGCCATCAACAAAGTTTAAAGTAGGATTCAAGCACATGTAACCATAGTGGTTGAAACCGGGTCGGAGCTGTCAAATGTTGCTAATACCGATCCGATCAACATCGAAAAATCTTCTCATCTGGGAAATGGGTCACGTCAGTCAAACTCAGTTCGACCTCAGTCTAAATACTAAAAATTAATCAAAATCAGTTCGAACAACTAGGATTGAGCTCATTAGAACAAAACTTTGGTCAATATTTGATAAAATAAGGAGAAAATTCGGGGAACCCCACTTATATTATCAATTTTAATGCAGGAATATTTTTTACCACCAATTGAGATAGTGTATCTCGAATGTAAATTTTTTGGCCAATCAAGACACACTCTCTAGAATCTATATAGGTAAAATAAATCTCTAATTATAATCAAACCCGATTCTATTTTTCATTCTACCTTAACCCCACCTGCACTTTTTCATTCTACCGTAAACCGCCTCATTTTGAGGAGGTTGGGCATCTGTTTCAGCAGGTGGAGGAGCGATCTGCTCCTGTCTTCTACCCTCGTTTTGTGGGGTTCTGCCGCCACGGCCCCGCCATCTTCTTCTTCGACCCTAACCACGGTTCTCTCGACTGTGTTGGCCTTTGTCTTGTTCTGGAGGAGGAGATCGCCGGTCCTCCGTCCGATCATTATAATTTCGAGGTTATCCCCGATTATCCCTTCCCCGCGGCCTGTGACGATCGTCACCCTGATGGCCCTTTCGGGGGATTCATCTCGCTTGCCCTTCTGACCGTTCCGGTCGGGCCTCTCTTTATTCATCGTCGCTACTGTCTCTTTCAACAACGGGCACTACAAGGTCGGGTGATCGCAGTTATGATGTAATTCGCAATACACCCGATTGTCTTCCTGCTTCGGGGGACCTCTTTTTCAGCTATAGCCGCTACTTCTCGCGGCTGCTTCTTAGGGTAGAAAACCCTATGATCACCTGCGGGTTCAGAATTCCAGCCAGGTTTCCGATAGCATAGCCCCAGCGCTTCATCCACCTTAATATACTTGTTGATTTTCTGAAGAAATTTTCCCAAAGTGGATGGTAGACTTTTTACCAAACTGGCCGAAATGCCGCATGGTCTCCTAAGACCTGCTGTAGAATATCAATCTTATCCCATAGCTCAATCTTGATGCCCCGGGCGGTCCTATTGAATTTCTTCATGAAGGACCGAAAACTCATTTTTGCCGGGAAGTATTTCAGCTGATATAGTTCCTACCTGCTTCGAGTCGGTCCTACATTTGGAGCGAACTGCTCGGAGAAAGCCAAAATAAATCCGCCAAACGATTGTATGAATCGAACCAGCAAATTTTTGAACCAAGTTCGGGCTTCGCCTTGTAATCCTGTCACGAAGATGCGGCACTTCAGTGAATCTGAGGTCCGAAGTGTTCCCAGATCTTGAAATTGGGCCCATTTAAATTGTTATAACTGATTGTGGGCCCTATCATTCAATGGACGATATCACATATCGTTACTATTTCAATGGGATGTCTACATTGGGACGACATCACAGATCGTGAAGTCTTGTCAAGCTTAGACTAACATGTTGCCGGGCTGGACTACATGCAACAATCATGTTGAGCATAATCCGACAAGTTGTAAAATGAATTGGGCCAACATTAGGCTAATTTATTTGGGCCATCATACAGCATTTTATCATGATATGGGCCGTAAGATAGAGCCCAAATTGTATGGGTATATTATATCTAAAAGCCCATTAAGTAAGCTAGGGCACAACACAGGCTCATATAAGTTTGTCTCCCTGAGTCCTACAACATTAGGCGTGTACGAGGTTTACAGGAATTTCAGTATGATCCCAACGGGATTGTTTTTCTTTAATGGGTCTATTTAAAAGCCCATTAAGAATGAAAAAGGCCAACATAGACCCATATAAGGTTACCTCCTTGAGTCAGAGAGAATTGGACGAGTACGAGGTTTACAGGGATATCTGAATATCGGCATGATCCCGACAACTTTTATGTTTCTTTAATGGACCTCTTTAAAAGCCCATTAAGAATGCTAAGGCCCAACACATGCCCATATAAGTTGTCACCTGAGTCCGACAGAACTGGACGTGTACAAAGTTTACTGGGATATCTGAATGTCGGTATGATCTCGACAGGATTTGTTCTATAATGGGCCTATTTAAAAGCCCATTAAGCATGAAAAGGCCCAACATAGACCCATATAAGGTTGTCTCCCTGAATCCGACAAAACTGGACGTGTATGAGGTTTACAGGGATGTCTGGATGTCGGCATGATCTCGACAAGATTTGTTTTTCTTCAGTGGGCCTATTCAAAACCCATTAAGCATGAAAAGGCCCAACATAGGCCCATATAAATCTCCCTGAGTCCGACAGAACTGGACGTGTACGATGTTTACAGAGATGTCTGAATGTCAGCATGATCCCGACAACTTTTGCGTATCTTTAATGGGCCGGTTTAAAGCCCATTAAGAATGCTAAGGCCCAACACTTGCCCATATAAGTTGTCTCCCTGAGTTCGACAGAACTAGACGTGTATGAGGTTTACAGGGATGTCTGAATGTCTGAATGATCCAAAAAGGATTTGGTTTCTAATGGGCCTACTAAAAGCTCATTAGACATGTAAAGGCTCATATAAGTTGTCTCCCTGAATCCGACAGAATTAGACGTATACGAGGTTTGCAGGATGTCTGAATGTCGGCATGATCCCGACAAGATTTGTTTTTCTAATAAGCCAACTTAAAAGCCCAATAAGTATGAAAATGCCCAATAACGTCCCATATAAGCTGTCTCTCTGAGTCCAATAGAACTGTCGTGTACAAGGTTTATAGGAGATGTCTGAAATCTGAATGTCGGCATGATGCTGACTAGGTTTTTTTCTTTATTGGGTATCTATAAAAGCTCATTAAGTATGCCAAGGCCCAAAACATGCCCATATAAGTTGCCTCCCTTAGTCTGTGAGAACTGAACGTGTACGAGGTTTATAGAGGATGTCGGCATGATCCCGACAGCATTTGTTTTTTTTAATGGACCTCTCTAAAGCCCATTAATCATGCCAGAATGAGCCCAAAACCTAATCAGCCCTATATTAGTCTAATTTATTAGGGCTTTAAAGCACCTTATCGTGAGCTGGGCGACAGTCCAAAACGGAATGGTCTTTTATAAGTCTTGTGGAGAATTGGCCAACATATTTCCCGGAATCGGACAGCCCTATTGGGCTTAAACCGACAAGTTGTAAAACGAGTTGGAACTATACGATCTTACTTAAAGCCCTGTAGGAAATCGATCTTTATTAGGATACTGTATTTGGGCTTTAAGGCATCTTATATGATACGGGCCGACAGAATGAGCTCAAAACTACATGGGCCTATATCAGTCTTGTCGGGCTTTGGCCAACATATATCCCGGTTGGGCAAAATCCGACAGCTCAATCGGGTCTAAACCGACAAGTTGTCAAACGAGTTGGGTCTAAACGGTCTTACTGAAAGCCCTGTTGGAAATGGGCCTATATTAGGATTATTTATTTGGGTTTTAAGATATCTTATCATTATATGGATCGACAGAATGAGCCCCACAAAGTATGGGCTTTTATAAATGGTTGGGCTTCGCCAACATATTTCCGGCAAGACAAATCCGACAAGTTGTAAAACGAATTGGGCCTATACGGTTTGACTTAAAGTTCTGTTTTAAATGGGCCTACATTAGGCTAATTTAGTTGGCTTTAAGGCATCTTATCATGATATGGACATACTAAATGAGCCCTTCAAAGTATGGTCTTTTATAAGTCTGGTTGGGCTTTGGCCAACATATTTTCCTACAGGACAAAATCCTATAGTCCAGTCGGGCTTAAACCGATCTGTTGTAAAACCAATTGGGTCTATACGGTCTTCCTTTAAACCTTATTAGAAATAGACCTACATTAGGCTAATATATTTTGGGCTTAATGTCATCATGATGGGCTGATAGAATGAACCCAAAAGGTATTGGCTTTTACAAGTCATTTAGGGTTTCGGTCTACATATTTACTGGTTGGACAAAATCCGACAACCCTTTCGGGCTTAAACCGATAAATTGTAAAGTGAGTTGGGCCTATTCGGTCTTATTTAAAGCCCTGTCGGAAATGAGCCTACATTAGACTAATTATTTGGACATTAAGTTATCGTGATCCGGGCCAACAGAATGAACCCAAATATTGGGCTTTTATAAATCTAGTTGGGCTTTGGCCAACGTATTTCCCTGTCGGTATTGGACTGACAATGTCCAAATTTTTTTGGGTGTTAAGTCTTGTCGGGCTCTAGCAGTCATACTTCCCAGTTGAGCTAAATCCGACAGCCTTGTTGGGGTTAACAAGTTTGCTTATGCGGGGTCTTACTTAACCCAAAATTTATTTGGGCCATAGATATTAAACTCTGTTGGGCATAGACTGACAAGTTGTATGGGCCAATTTGGGCTTACTAAAAGCCCTAATTAATGGATCAAAACTATGCTCATTCTACATGGACTTAAATGCCACACCAGATTGGATCCCATCTGTTTATAATCTGTACGGATGCCATATGAGTGGTTTTATTTGGAATTTTAAAACTTTTGGAGAGGAAACATAATAAAGTCGTGGTAAAATTAAAGCAAGTTCAACACTGAACAGAATTCACATGGAATAAAGAGCAAGCTGTAAAGTCACCATTGAAAATGGAGTTTCAGAGATTTCAATACAATAAATGCAAAAAGAATAAAATCCCACCAAAACTTCAGTAGCAGAATAAAAATCAACAGCCATTGTTGTTCTTCTTGCAAACTGGATATTTCAGAGCATTAAGCTCAATCTTCCTCAATACTGCTTTGTCAAGATCAACACCACAAATATCAGATAACCTAATTAGATAAAGAAGAACATCTGAAATCTCTTCTCCTAAATGAACTTTCTCTTCTTCCTTCCAATCAGCTAAACCTTTACCCACTTCTCCTTTCCATTGAAATATTTCAGAAAGCTCCCCAACTTCCCCAATCTGTATTTAACAATCAGACGACGAGGAATTAGGGCTTTTTTGCGCCGTGCGATTTTGTTTTACAATTGAACCAACAAACGATGAGGAATTAGGGTTTCGCGCCAGGCGATTTTGTTCTACGAGAATTCCGCAATAAGGGCTTTAATGTTTAAAGAAGAAGAATTTACCATTGCGAGTAGAAGATTCCTGGGGGTGTGGTATTTTTCCCAATCTCTTGCTTTTGCGAAATCGTCCATTTTCTTCTTGAGGAGATCAAGGGTTACGATTTCTCCAGAATCAACGTTGTGGTTCTCCTCAGCCATCGTTGCTTTTTCCGAACAAAACTTTGTCTTGTTGTGTGCTTCCGCAACGGATACCAACAAATGAAGCCATTGCCGGTTCGTTTTATAGAGATTTTGGGTACAGTTTGGCTACCGACGGAGAAATACGGTAACACTGTAAAAAAGTAACATCACTTTTATAATGTTCTATCTTTAATAATTGTCATATTATTAGTTTTATTTTTAACACTAATTTACTGTAAACTCAAAAATAAAATAATATATTAATAAAATAAGTATTTTATCAAATTAAAAGCTTCCAAACAATATGAATTATCGTAACCTTCATTCTATATATGACAAATTGTGACAAAAAATAAATAAAATTAAAATAAAAAACAAAAAACATTAGTTTTTAAAGTTCACATTTAAACACTAATCTACTCTGTAAAAAATATACAATATCACAACATCAAATCTCACTCCCTAAGTCATAAGGATTAGCAAAAATATAAATAATATGACATTGTAAACCTCAAATCTTGTTATTGGATAAGCAAAATTTTAATGAATCTCAAATTGTAAAACCCAATCATATTCATGAAAAAACGAATTTCACCAAATCTCACATAAAAAAGCATACCATATTTTACATTACATTAATAGATATAATTTTAATAAACAAAATATAATTAAATTAAATTTAACAATGATTCAATATTCAAAAAACAATGAATCAGTGTTATTTAAGAAAAATAAATTTTTGCACTGCTCTTAATATATTAATTTTAAAAGTTATGTTAATTATACATTTTCATATTCTGACAATGATAGAAAGGTAATAATTTCCCGATGCCAATAGGCATTATTACATTGAAACAGGTAGTCAATGTAATAATGTCTATAGAATATTTGGGTGTTTGTAATTTATAAAAAAATATGTGTCTTTTAAAATATTTAAAAATGACCAATGATATATATTATGATGTCATTTAAGGTTATTAAACTTTGTATTTTAACAAATTTAATTATTAAAATTTAATGAAGACAAAACTAATCTCTAGAATTAATTTTGGTAAATCTAATTCTTAATTTAATATGTTTCAAAAAATTAATTCACTAATTTTGTAATATAGATATACTAAATTTGCCAAATTTGAAAGCATTGTGAACTATGATGATAAATTAAAGTTTGGTTAACATATTTAACTTTAAGGATCAAATACAATATTTTTCCAATATATTATAAATGAGCAATTAATAAAAATGAGAAATTAATATTCAAATTAACAATATTAATTTTTAAGATGTATACATTCTATTTTAAAATATAAAGTTACAATAAGTATTAAGAAATAAAAATGAAATAATAATCTCAACATTGAAATGATATTAAACTAATAATTTTTTAATCCATAGTTTTTACATTTTATCTTACAAATCATAATTATTTAAAAAATAAATAAAAAAATGACCACTTTATTTTATTTAATATATAGAGAAAGTTGCATAATTAGTCTCACAACTTACGAATTGTGTAAATGACATGTTCTCAAACTTACGAAATTACAAAAACAATACATAGAGTTATCAATACTGTTTGTTTTTTACCTCTGACATTCTAATATCGGTTTTATGTAAATTGAAAAAAATTTAAAAACTCTTCACAAAATACGGAAATAAGATCTATTTGAAATATTATACAAAATTTACCCTTAATATTCGAGAATTATGCATAAAATACTAAAAATTTACAAGTTCATTAAAATACCAATGATAAACGGTATTGAAAACTTAGAGTATTTTATGTGCAATTAATTGTAGTTTGATGGCTATAAATACATATTTTTGCTTAAAAAATACTGTATTTGCAATTTCGTAACTTGGATGACATATCTTTTACACCGCCCGTAAGTTGGGGGCCGTGGGCAAACATCACCAGTAACATATACTAAATTTAACATGAATATACATGATAAATAAGGCACCTTAAATTAAATTTACTAATTTTAAAATAGAATCAAATAAAAAAAAGACATATTACAAAGATGTAAAGAATGATACAAAATTACAGTAACTAAAATTAGCCCTATGACAGATTCATCTCAATTCAACTTACGATTATTAATTCTAATTTCCCATAATTATATCTAAATAAATAATTTATAATGCAAAATAAAATAAATGATTTTTTATAACCTGCCTTTTATTCCCATATAAATCTCCCACTCCATACGTCTTAAGACCTGCAAAACCTTAACAAGACAAGCTTCAAATGGCAAAAAACGCGGCTAATGTTGCTGGTGCTGTCTGTTTACTTCTGATTATCAGCTTAATCGCGGCTAATGTTGCTGGTTAGCTAACAATAATAACATTAAACATCTCTTAATCTCAAAAAGATTATGGTTCAGTGTACTGAAATGTAAAGTTTTCATCTTGTCACAGAGTGTAGCATGAGGGGGGAGAAGCTCGAAGTTATGCACAGAGAAGTATTTGAACAAATCCCATCTTTTTTTCTGTTTGTTTAATGCATAACTTAAACATGTACCTTTTCTATAATGGATAGTTTATCTTAAAGGCCAGAAAGATGGCTATGGAGAACGGAGAGATGCCGGAGAGATTGAAGCTTTGGGAAGTTCCATCAGGACCGAACCCATTGCATAACACCGGCGTGGATCGTACGAAGCTTTTGGAAGTTCCATCAGGACCTAATCCATTGCACAATACATGAGGATCATTGTTCAGTATCTAGCACTGTTTCAGATGCAGGAAAATCAAATTCTTTCTAAGATATTGTTTTAAAAATGACGTGAAATGAGAAATAAAAGATGATTTGAGATAATGTCAATGTTACTGAATCAGAATGAGATTTATCCCTGTCAATGCAGCCATTTATTTACCTCTGTAAAACTTACTCTTGCACTCCATGAGCCTTCATCTTCTTCCTGGTGTTTGCTGTACAAAGATAATAGGTAAATAATGTATTGCTTGTGCATTGCACGCTAAGCTCACTAAAATGGAGTTCAAGGAAACTTGAAACATTCCCAATCTCCAACCCTAATTTTCGCGCATATCCCTGAATCGAAGATCCAAGCAGAACTCCCTGCGCCGGAATCTGCGCACTACCGGATAAAACAATAATACCGCTCAATTTCAGATTCCCGTATACCGGTGAACTTCAAGAGAAACAGTCGTTGCTATTGCAGTGACATGAATTCTTTAGCGAGAAAGATTGGCCGCAGAAATAAAAATCGCATGGGTGTGGTAATCGTAACCACGGCGGCGTTGTTGGATTGTACTGGACCCAATCCGACCCGTTTAAAACATATGTTTCATGATGAGTTTGTTTGATTTAGCTTTTAAAAATTACAATATGGTAAAGTGTGGTGAGATATGATGATCGTGAATTTTTAAATATATTTGGTAAAATTGCGGTATTATGATCGTGATTTATATAAAAATACTAATATATCCTTATATATATAATAATAATAAATATAATTATATTATAATTAATAGAAGTAAGTGTGAATGAGTCTTTTCCAAAATAACGATGAAACCACAACTAGTTTTAACAGCTATGATGATATCGCAATTTTTTAACAATTATTATATCGCAATTAAGCTTGTGTTTTGCGTGCATTAAAAAAATCACGATTGGATCATCTCACCACACTTCACCGCACTTTTAATCGTGGTACCAAACAAACACAATATTTTATTTAAATATCGATCAAAATTAATAACATAAAAAAATTAAATTTAAAACATTGCTAAAAATAAAAAGGTAGCCAAAATGAAATTGCCTTCTAACCTTTAAATTAAATTTACTTATTTTAAAATAGAATTAAATAAGAAAAGACTTATTAGGAAGATCTATGAAATGATAGGGAATTGCAATAATTAAAATTAAATCAATAATAGATTCCTTTCACATCAACTTACTATTATTATTGGAAAACCCCTACAGATATTATCGATTTTAAATTGCAATTGTGTTTTTGCTACCAATCATGATAATCTATCTCGAAATTGATTTTTTGTGCATTTCGTTATTTCCAATTGCAAATTGCACCAAAATTGTGCAATTTCATATATTTTTAATTCTTTGATTTAATATTATTATTTTAAGTTAATAGTTATCAGAATATTTATTTTTGTATATTTTACATATTATAGTGACTACTTTGTATATACTATAAAGAGAAAACTACATAATTAACCCCCCAACTTACGAGTTGTGTAAAGGGCATACCCTCCAACTTACGAAATTGCAAGAATTACACCTAAAGTTATCAATACCGTTTGTTTTTTACCCCTGACATTTAGAACCCGATTTTCCGTAAGTTGAAAACAGTTTGAAAACTCATCACAAAGTACGCAAATAGAACCCGTTTGAAAAATTATACAAAAATTACAATTGATATTCGATAATTGTGTATGAAATATTAAAAATTTACGAGTTCATTAAAATGTCAATCATAAACGGTATTGAAAACTTGAAGTGTCTTATTTGCATTTAATTGAAATTTGAGAGCTATAAATGCATATTTTTAATTAAAAAATGTATCATATTTGCAATTTCGTAATTTGGAGGATATGACATTTACACAGCCCATAAGTTGGGAGGCCGTGGACAAACATTAACCATACTATAAATATTATGGTTAGAATATCAGTTAAATAATATATATAGATGCTATATATAAAAAAGCATGTCAATGATTTCCTAATTATAATATGATTTACTAACCATAATATACAATGAATATACATAATAGTTACGTTAATATGCACCATATACGTTTAATGGGTATTAAAATTAAATATTTACTTTTCATATTTAATGGGTAATAATTAACTTTAAATAATGATATTTAAAGGGAAAGTGTGATTCGTTTCCCCAATTATTATTTATAATTTTCCATAAATAATTAATAATGCAAAATAAAAAAAATGAATTTTCCTCGCCTTCACTTCACCTTTTATCCCCTTATAAATATCCCACTTCATACATCTTAAGACCTGCAAAATTATAACAAGACAAGCTTCAAATGGCAAAAAACGGGAGTTCTAATGCTGCTGCTGCTATCTCTTTACTTTTGATTATCACCTTAATCGCGGCTAATGTTGCTGGTTAGCTTACAATAACAACATTAAACATTTCTTAATCTCAAAAAGATGATGATTCTACGTACTAAAATGTAAAGCTTTCATCTTGTCACAGAGTGTAGCATGAGAGGGGAGAAGCTTGAAGTTATACACAGAGAAGTATTTGAACAAATCCCATCGCTTTTTTTGTGTTTGTTTTATGCATAACTTAAACATGTACCTTTTTTGTTATGGATAGTTGATCTTGAAGGCTAGAAAGATGGCTATGGAGAACGGAGAGATCCCGGAGAGATTGAAGCTTTTGGAAGTTCCGGCGGGACCGAACCCATTGCACAATAAATGAGGCTCATTGTTCTGTATCTAGCAATGTTTTAGATGCATGAAAGTCAAATTCTTTCTAAGTTGTTGTTTTCAAATTGACGTGAAATGAGAAATAATAAAAGATGATTTTAGATAATGTGAATGTTATCTGCATCAGAATGAGATTTATTTACCTCTGTGAAACTTACTCTTCCACTCTATGAACCTTCATCTTCTTCCTGGTGTTTGATGTACAAAGATAATATGAAAATAATCTAATAGTTGTGCATTGCACGCTAAGCCAATTATAATGGAGTTCAAGGAAACTATCTTTCTTTCACGCATTTTTTCAAACACTTGGCGAGCTAATTCAAAAAAAATTCCCAATCTCCAACCCTAATTTTCGCGCATATCCCTGAATCGAAGGTCCAAGCAGACCTCCCTTCACCGGAAACTGCGCACTACCGGATAAAACACATGGCTCTGCTCAATTTCAGATTCCCCTGCCAAAAACTTATTAATGCCGCCATTTATTTACCTCTGTAAAACTTGCTCTGGTTTCTTTGCATTCCACGAACTTCTCTTCTTCCTGGTGTCTGCTGTACCAAGATAATATGTAAATAATCTAATGCTTAGACATTGCATGCTAAGCCCACTATAATAGAGCTCAAGGAAACTATCTTTCTTTCACGTATTTTTTCAAACACTTGGAGAGCTAATTCGAATAAAATTTCCAATCTCCAACCCTAATTTTCGCGCATATCCCTGAATCGAAGGTCCAAGCAGACCTCCCTTCGCCGGAAACTGCGCATTACCGGATAAAACACATGGCTCCGCTCAATTTCATATTCCCCTACCAAAAACTTATTAATGCCGCCATTTATTTACCTCTGTAAAACTTGCTCTGGTTTCTTTGCATTCCACGAACTTCTCTTCTTCCTGGTGTCTGCTGTACCAAGATAATATGTAAATAATCTAATGCTTAGACATTGCATGCTAAGCCCACTATAATAGAGCTCAAGGAAACTATCTTTCTTTCGCGCATTTTTTCAAACACTTGCCGAGCTAATTCGAAAAAATTTCCAATCTCCAACCCTAATTTTCGCGCATATCCCTGAATCGATTATCCAAGAAGATCTCCCTGCGCCGGAAACTACGCACTATGGCGTATGGTAACCGTTACTACGGCCGCGTTGTTGGATCAGGTTTTCTTCATTCTCTGGAAAATTGATTATGTATCTCCACATCAGTTAAATTTTTTTCCACATCTATCTTTTTCTTTCCAATATTAATATCAATAACTTACAATTTTTAAATAACAACTTTTAAATAAAAATTGTATTTAGTATTTATATTTATAACACATTATATATATTAATATCAATATTTTAATATATATAACACATTATATCATTATTGTATTTAAATAAAAATTAATATAAGTAAGCTAGATAATTTAAAGATATAAATTGATATTATAATACTCGATTAAGTAAACAAAGTAGTTAAAATAACAATAATTATGCGAATTAGAATGCATTAATGCGTATGAGAGTGAGTTCAAATATGTTCTATCAAATCAACCTTAAGTTGACGATGAGCTCTGATCTCCCAAGACTTCACTAAGCGTTCAAGATATATTTGAAATGATGTATTAGCTTGTTCAGGTAAAGAAGATGGTTGTTGATTAGCATCTTCTTACTCGAATTTTATTGGATTGGGAGTAAGAACATGACATCGATTTTCAACAATCATGTTGTGCAATATAATGCAAGCGTACATGTTATCTGCTAGAGTTTGTTGATCTCATAACCGATCGGGGTTAGTAATGATTCTAAATCTAGCTTGAAGTATTCCAAAAATTCGCTTTACATCCTTCCGAGTGCTCTCTTGTCGAGCAGCAAATAGTTGTGTTTTCTCTATTTGAGGGAGAGTTATTGATTTAATGAAGACCGGCCATTCTGGATAAAACTCATCAGCTAAGTAATAGCACATATTATATGTATTGTCATTCACGAAGAAATGAACTTCTGGTGCTTTACATGTATGTAAATCATCCAATAATGTTGAGTAACTTAGAACATTCAAGTCATTATTTGTCCTAGGTGTTCCGAAGTAAGAATGTCATATCCAAGTATTTGTAGATGTAACTATCTCCAAAACTATTGTTGGAAAATTTTTATCACCATGAGCATACTGAGCTTGCCAAGCTACTAGACAATTTCTCTACTTCTAATGTATACAATCAATGCTTCCAAGCAATCCTGGGAACCTTTGTTCTTCTGCTCATGTCATCAAGCGTTGAATATCCTCGAATGTCGGACATCTCATGTACCTAGTTTCGAAAGATGTGCGAATTGATGATACAAATTGTCTAATACATTGAAGGGTAGTGGTTTCCCCAATACGGCCGTATTCGTCATAGACATAAGCACTACACCCATACGCCAACATACGTATAGCTGTCTTGCACTTTTGAAGTGTCGATAGGGAGCAAGGTTTGGTAGCAGAAACTCTTTCTTCAAAATAAGAATTTATTGCTACAACCGCTGAAACAACTCGCTCGAATAATGAGCGAGACATTATGAAACGACGAAGAAATTGAGTAGGGGTGTACGTTGAGTTGACACTGAAGTAATCCACCATTAGTCAAGCATGTCCAGTCTCCCGGTCACGCTCGACAACATGACGCTTTCCAGACCTACGCCTTGTTGTTCTATTAGATGAGTCTTCTAGTTGTTCATACTCCATGAGATATTGTATTGCGAGCGATATCAAATCCGATGTATTTCATAGATTAGTGAAACTATATAACTCAATAGGAACATCATCAGGATCCATGTTGTGGTGAAGATGAGGTGATGATGAAGATGTGATTTGAAGAATTATTGAAACACATCTTAAATAATGCTAGAACTCGATGGTAGGCGTAAGGTAGATAAATAAGTAATTGTGGTAGATGATGTGTAATAAAAAACATTCAATGATACATTTCTTAATTAATGTTATAAAATAGATGTAGTTGTGAAATAAATGTATGAGTTATTGTGGTAGCTACGTTAGATAAATTGTTAAATAGATGTGTACTTCGTTAGATATGAGTAAAACAAGTATTTAATTCTACATGATTAAACAAAAAACCACAAAACAATATTGATTTAAGTTTCTAAAACATAAAGTACTTCCATAATAAAGAAAAGTACAAAGTTAATTATCATCGTCACTCAAGTTCATAGTAGGTTGATTACTTGAGGAGTTCGGTATATTGTTCCATTCTGCAACTACTCGAGCGAATGCTTCATTATAGAAGCATAGTTGCATCTCATTTAAATTTTTTATGTCCATCGCAAGGAATTTCCTCATCTCTCGAACGGATGAAATCGCGTTGTTTTGAGCAAATAAGTCATTTTGTCTATCCAACTTTGAAAAGTGTTCCGCTAACCTTTTTTCATACGAAACCAAAAGCTTTCTCTTCTTGTTGGACATTGTATTAGATGTACTTCCATCATTCCGAAGTCGGTTATCTTTATCCCTTTCAGTGGGACGTTGCTCAACATGTGGAATGAACTCCATTTTAGAAGGTACACGTGATGATTGATTAGAGGATCCAATAATTCCTGCATTGCTCAATTCTATTCCTCTTCTAATTCTTGAAATCTCATTATCAATAACTTGTATTACACTAATTTTAGTAATTAGAAACACAAAATAAAGAATAAACAATTAGGGATGTCAATTGATAGGGTTTGGGCCGGATTTCATCAAATTCACGCTCGTCCCACCACTTATAACTTCAAATCCATGTCCGCCCCAAATCCACATTAGGTTTGAATATTCAAATCTGTGTCATACCATTACGAATACCCACCCTATGGCGAATAATCCAAACCACATAAAATTTCAAATAATAAAAATATAAATAATTTTTTTCACTTTTTTCGGCAATTTTTTATTTTTATTTTTTTATAAATATTTAAAATAAAAAGTAATAAATATTGTAAAATATATTGTTTTTATTTATGTCTTATATTTATAAACATATCGAAATTTTAAAATAATGTAAAGAAATATCAAACTTTGAAAATGATAAAAATAATACAAAATTTTTTATAATCAAACAACTCTAAACTCAAAAAGTTTGTCAATATTTTTTTAATATTTATAATTATATATTTAATCCAAAAGATTAAAAATAATTATTTTTAAATTTTAATATATGTTAATGTTTTAAACATGAATATCGTTTTTATTGATCACTTAACCTTAAAAAGTTTAAAAATATAACTAAATTTTCAAATAGTGTAAATAACATATCTATATATTAAAAATTACATAAATAATACTTTAATCTTTCGAAATTGATTACTAAAAAATTAACGAAAAATCGTCATTTTATAGCCAATGTTCATTTATAAATATCTGTAAAATACACAATTTCTAAATTTTGGACATCACTTATACATTATACTTGGTTATAAAATAAACGAAAATATTATGATATTATCAAAATATATTCATTCAAATAAACATAATTTAATAAAATTGATAAGATAAATTCTTATTATTCTAATTTAAAAATTTAATCATTATTATATATCATGAATATAAACATATTGACTTATAAGATATTTAAAAAAAATATTAGATATAAAACTTTAAATATTACATCATGTTTGGGGGTATGATGAGTATAAGTTTGGGTTTGAGTAGAAATCAACATCCATCCCACCCCACGGCGGGTTTATCATTTTTAAACCCTTGTCATCTACATACCAACCAAAAATCCAACCTTCACGGGTAGGGTAGGATATACACCACGGTTGGGTTGTTTTGCCATCCCTAAAAACAATAGGTAATTGGACAAATAGGTATACCGTTCTCCATTTCGATTGATCTCGTAGAATCTTCCAAACTTTCACATAAGTAAATGACTTTCCAACCTCCGAATGGTATGCTTCCAAAGCTTTGTCAATTTAGTCATAACTATTGTACCCACTTGGATGGGCACGAGTCACCCTATCATATTTTCCACAAAAAGTTTGCATCTCTTAGCTAAGCACCTGCCATTTCTTTCTCAAAGCCTCAGAGTCACGAATCCTTGATGTTTTCACACCCGAGGTAATTGTCTCACAATTGTAACTTGTTACAAACTTCCAAAAAGACTCAATCCTCTGAGAATTGCTTCATCGGTTCTATTGACGTGCTTAACCAAGCAGAACATAATAATTCGACTTCTTCATCAGTCTATCTTTGAGAAGTATCCATGAAACTATAAATACAAAAACTTTTTCAATGCAACAATGATGTTGATGGACACCAGTAACTTAAAACAAATACATCATATTAATCTTTCATTCAACAAATATTAAATAATAAATAACAAAACAATGCAAGTGTGACTCATTTCTCTATCTTGATCCAATAAAAGAATTGTTTGAATAAGTAGTGGAGCAGATAACAACCAACACAAGCAAATTTCAAATATGATTTAAAACAACTAAAATATTGCAAAAAATGAATTAATTATAAACATGAGACTCTAAAGAAGTAACAAATTAAACTATGGATAGAGACCCACAACCAAACAAGATTCATATGACATAAAGATATATCATTAATAAATCAATATAAAGAACAACTAACTGATTGCGGAACAAAATCGAAAGACCGGCTATGTAATAGATGAATCAATTTAGTAATTAGATAATTAAGGATTAAAAGTACTGCATGAAATCTAAACCAAATAAAATCAATGAACATTCTATAAAAATTAAAGTAGATATTGCTTTATTTCATCCTAAATCATAATAAATGAAAGAATGAACTATGTCACTCTTTGAAACAAGTTAACAAGCATATCATTAACCCTTTACCATCCCCAAAAAGAAAATAAAATATATACAAAAAATAAGCAAGGGGCAAGAGAATAATTAAAATAGAAGAAAAAATCAAATATCTCATTCATGAGATTAAATGCACGAAACAAACAAACAAATGAAAACCTTAAAAGAAAGTATAATAAAGAATATTAAAAATAAAAAGGATGAGAGAAATCAGCCATGTTAACTAACAATCTTAGAGAAAAAATACAACGTTAAAACATATATAGAAGAGTATTTGACTTGGTTGGAAGATTTAAAAACAATAATAAAGAAAAACAATGAAATTAACCCTTGATTTGTTAATAATCCCAAATAATAGAGGGGAGAAAAAGAGTTTCGTGAGGATACTCTACCTCATACGAAAAGTAATGGGCATGATTATATGTATTTTTTATTTGTTTGTTTTTATTTTTATTTTTATTTTAATATTTCATTAGTTAATTATTAAAAATTTAACTAAGGAAAGTTTCTTGAGGATACTCACTTGTACTGTAGACAATTAGGTCTTCTACAATGTTGGCCGTTCAATCTGATTGGACAGCCAACGTGATAAAATGATGTACGTTCAGAGGAGAGAGAGTGTTCTGTTTGGGATACTCTCTCTCCTCAAATTTTATTTTTAAAAATTAAAAAAATTATAAAATATAAAAAATTATAATTATTTTATAAATAATATTATAATTTTTATGTATTTGATTTGTAAAAATATAAATTTAAAAAATTATAAATATTCAGAAATTCTTGTATAGATAAAAGGAAATTTATTTTTAAAATTAAATAATGATGATATGTACAGACAGAAAACTGATGTGGATGAGAGAATAAAGTTTTCGGATGAATATGGTTGTGAATGATCTTATGCACCCATGTCGCCCGTCCTCTGTTTAGCAATCAGATTTCATTCCAATTAGATAGTCTTATGGCCGTGAAGGCGAGAATACGCATCGCCTGCTTTAAGCTAAACAATAAAGATGAAGAAATAACGGACTCTGAGTCTCTGATACTTAAATATGATGTTTATTGATATACATAAATACAATAAAAGATTCAGTTTTCAGAAGCTACAATGATGTTGTAGTTCTTCACAGAATTGAAACTGGAGCTCTGGTTATCAAGAGGGAAATAAAATGGATAAATCTCATATCTAACATAACAGCTACCGTACAAAATCCGGCAACCTCTCCGGTTCAGACAAACTGCTCCAAAGTTATTACTAACAGCAATCGACACACACTGAGCACAGTTCAACGACGACAAATCTCTCGTACATTGCGCCAATCCATAAAGCACAACAAATGGTGAAATATCACACTTTCCCTTCCCCAATCCTCTATTTCCCGGCTTAACAGCTTGAGAGTTAATTTTACGAAACAAAGCTCCAAGCTTTGTATTAAAACTATCTGGGTCAGTCACATTCTCAACGTTCCATAACAACCACCCACTTGTATCGAGTTCTCCGACGAAATTAACGTTACTGTATCTCATAAAACAGAAGTCATACCAAACTCTTGCATCAGCTTGA
This sequence comes from Utricularia reniformis, assembly GCA_009725065.1. Lineage (NCBI taxonomy): Eukaryota > Viridiplantae > Streptophyta > Magnoliopsida > Lamiales > Lentibulariaceae > Utricularia > Utricularia reniformis. Next base: position 81,193 of record RWGZ01001000.1, on the reverse strand, counting down.
TTAGGACAAAGATTACGGATACTTGTAGCTGCGTCATTGATGCAAGAAGAACAGTTTTGAGCACTTACATCACCTCTACATTGAGCTAAACCGTAGATTCGATCTCCACCGGAGCCTTCTGAAGCTGAAATATAGCCATTTTGGATAGTTCCTGATACTAATCTAGGCAACAGGGTTTCGATATTTCTTATTGATTGAGTAGAAGCTGAGTTTCCATTGCAGGAATGAGTTACAGGATCAGAAGTTTGCCCTTTGCAAGAGCTGAAGAAGATGACAGTGAGAAGAAGAAGAATAAGATAAAAAGATGACATTTTCATGGTTGCTGTGTTAAGATGAATGAGCAATAATCTGGATTTATAGAAGATGATCAAATTGCAGCTTTTGTTGACCATAAAATCGAATACTTTTCAACGTAAAATTATTGAATTGACTCCGCATTTAGCGTCGGTTTTCAGTGTGAATGAAAGTGGGATTGCTGCAAATGGCACTATAACGAAATATGGATAAGGACTTGCAAATTACATCACAATAAAACTTTCTGTAATGTTGGACGATGTATAGAGTCCGACTGAATGTCCTCCACATTGGCGTCCATGGTTATTTGGGCGTCCATATGGCGTCCAGGGGTTGTCCGCCCTTTTTCCGTGGAACGTAATGTTCCCTTTATTTTTTAAATTTTTTAAATTAATTTTTTATTTTATTTATAAAACATAATTTTTAATAATTTAAATTAATAAATATATTAATATAAAATATTATAAAAATTATTATTTTATTTTGATAATATAAATATATAATTTATATACAATTCAACGATTTCGAAATATAGATATTAAAAATAAATATGAAACAGTAAAAAAATATAATCAAAATTTTGAAATATAATACATATAACGATGCAAATTAATAAATAATGTTTAAACGTCGATATCGTCAAAATTAAAAAAAAATTAAAATTAAAATATAATATCTAATGATAAATTAAATAATAAATATATAAAGTTGATAAGATAGAAAGATAAAATTAAATTTGGATAGAGAAGATGATGTAGAGGAAAGAGAAATAATTAATGATGTGGATGAGTGAGATGTTTTAGAAATTGAAAGAGAATATGATGTGGATGTGAGATAATGATGATGTGTACAGAGATTTATACGACGAAAATGATTTTGGATACGGACAAAATTACAGGTAGCCTAAACACTACAAATGAGTATATTAATGTTGAGTATATTTTTATTTTTATTTTTAATATTTCATTAGTTAATTATTAAAAATATAACTAAGGAAAGTTTCTTGAGGATACTCATTTGTACGGTAGACAATTAGGTCTTCTACAATGTTGGCCGTTCAATCTGATTGGATAGCTAACGTGACAAAATGATGTACGTTCAGAGGAGAGAGAGTGTTCTGTTCGGGACACTCTCTCTCCTCAAATTTTATTTTTTAAAAATTAAAAAAATTAAATTAAAAGAATTATAAAATATAAAAAATTATAATTATTTTATAAATAATATTATAATTTTTATGTATTTAATTTGTAAAAATATAAATTTAAAAAATTATAAATATTCAGACATTCTTATATAGATAAGAGGAAATTTATTTTTAANATTTTATATAATTATTTTATAAATAATATTATAATTTTTATGTATTTAATTTGTAAAAATATAAATTTAAAAAATTATAAATATTCAGACATTCTTATATAGATAAGAGGAAATTTATTTTTAAAATTAAATAATGATGATATGTACAGACAGAAAACTGATGTGGATGAGAGAATAAAGTTTTCGGATGAATATGGTTGTGAATGATCTTATGCACCCATGTCGCCCGTCCTCTGTTTAGCAATCAGATTTCATTCCAATTAGATAGTCTTATGGCCGTGAAGGCGAGAATACGCATCGCCTGCTTTAAGCTAAACAATAAAGATGAAGAAATAACGGACTCTGAGTCTCTGATACTTAAATATGATGTTTATTGATATACATAAATACAATAAAAGATTCAGTTTTCAGAAGCTACAATGATGTTGTAGTTCTTCACAGAATTGAAACTGGAGCTCTGGTTATCAAGAGGGAAATAAAATGGATAAATCTCATATCTAACATAACAGCTACCGTACAAAATCCGGCAACCTCTCCGGTTCAGACAAACTGTTCCAAAGTTATTACTCACTGCAGTCGACACACACTGAGCGCAGTTCGACGACGACAAATCTCTCGTACATTGCGCCAATCCATAAAGCACAACAAATGGTGAAATATCACTCTCTCCCTTCCCCAATCCTCTATTTCCCGGCATAACAGCTTGAGAGCTAATTTGACGAAATAAAGCTCCAAGCTTTGTGTTAAAACTATCTGGGTCAGTCACATTCTCAACGTTCCATAACAACCACCCACTCGTATCGAGTTCTCCGACGAAATTAACGTTACTGTATCTCATAAAACAGAAGTCATACCAAACTCTTGCATCAGCTTGATTAGGACAAAGATTACGGATACTTGTAGCTGCGTCATTGATGCAAGAAGAACAGTTTTGAGCACTTACATCACCTCTACATTGAGCTAAACCGTAGATTCGATCTCCACCGGAGCCTTCTGAAGCTGAAATATAGCCATTTTGGATAGTTCCTGATACTAATCTAGGCAACAGGGTTTCGATATTTCTTATTGATTGAATAGAAGCTGAGTTTCCATTGCAGGAATGAGTTACAGGATCAGAAGTTTGCCCTTTGCAAGAGCTGAAGAAGATGACAGTGAGAAGAAGAAGAAGAAGATAAAAAGATGACATTTTCATGGTTGCTGTGTTAAGATGAATGAGCAATAATCTGGATTTATAGAAGATGATCAAAATGCAGCTTTTGTTGACCATAAAATCGAATACTTTTCAACGTAAAATTATTGAATTGACTCCGCATTTAGCGTCGGTTTTCAGTGTGAATGAAAGTGGGATTGCTGCAAATGACACTATAACGAAATTAGGATAAGCACTTGCAAATTACATGACAATAAGCACTACAAATGACTTTATTAATGTTGGGCAAAACCATTACATAAAGTAGTAGACTCCAAATCTAATATAAAAATACAATCTGCATTTAAAAAAATTAAATTTATCTCCTATAAATTATGAAAGTGGATTTATAATGAGAAAATAGTGCCCTTAGTCCCAAAACTTTGATTATTTTGACAAATTTGGTATCTAAAATTTTTTTTAACATTTATAGTCTCCAAACTTTCATTTTTTTCACTATTTATCTCAAAGTTTATAATAACGGAAAATGGCGGTCTTGATCCCCAAATTTTGTTGATTTTGGCATATTTGATCCCCAAATTATTTTTTTTCGTATACAATCCCCAAACTTCAATTAATTGGCAATATTCATCTTCATAGTTTGTAAAATTTGACAAATTCAATCCCAAAAATTCATATTTAGTTTCCAAAGTTTACAAAATGCAAAACAAGTCCTCATTGTTTACGTTTGGTGGCAAAACTAGTCCCTAAATTTGGGAAATTTGGTGAAATTGGTACCTAAATTATTTAACGGCCATTAGGGTTTACGTTTTTCAAAACGTTGAGGACCACGATTGCAAAATTATTTAACGATCGTAATTGTCATTTTTCAAAACGTTGAGAATCTCTAACACCGTTAGTGATCTCGTCTAAAAATATTTTGGGTATATATTTTAGATCAGTCAATTTTTAATTACTCGAAATTATTTTGTTATGAGGACACGAGCGATATACGAGGTTGGATCCACAATGTGTGGGCTTACGTCCTCGGGAGAGCAAAGCTCTACCTTGGTTTTCACTATAATGATCAAAGGTTACAAGTACAATGATGTGATAACAACAATCCAGATGAAAACGGCTCAAAAAACGATCGAAAACACTCAGTCGGCTCGAAAGGCTCGCAGTCGCGAGTTGTCGTCAACAACTCGCGAAATATACTGTTCCAGCAACAAGTCGCGGATGCGGGATGAAGATCAATAAGTCGTGACTCAGGCTAGGAGGCAGGCAACAAGTCGCGACTACGGACGAAAAGTCGCGACTCTACAGTATGCAGAATAGTACTTTGACTTGGAAAGTGTGATAACAGTCTGAACCCGTCCAAATGCACTGGGCTTGTATTTATAGAGAAATCCAGCCCAACTTCACCTACTTGAGCCCATAAGCCCAGTTTACTTCACTTAGCTCAAAACACTTACATAACCTCCAATTATTATATAATAAATGTCATGCTGATCCCGAAGTTTCAGGAACCTATCACGGTCGAGATATTAGTTGGAAATACGATGAGAAAATACCGGAAAACCTCGCAAATTAGGTCTTTGCCTCCAAGCAGTGAATACGCAGCCACATAACATCATTGCACCCGACCGATGTGCTCCCAGGTGGCAAATTACGAAAATACCCCTGGCCCCGTCCGGGGCCGGGATAACTCAAAACATCCCAAAACGCCTACAAAAATTTTATACGGGGCCCAGCGAACCTGAATTACGAGAATACCCCCTGGGAATGCCTTGTGATAAAATATGAAAATACCGAAAATACTACATAACCGCGTCGGACGAGCCCCCGGGTAAGGATAAATACAAGAGAATATACTCGGGTAATATCAGTTAGGGACCTTTTTTGCCAAAACTCTGGAATTACGATGATCAAATACGTCATTGTTTTTGTTTGGGGACTAACATTGCCAAAATTGAAGAGTTTGTGGATTAATATTACCAATTTTGATAAACAATGAGGACTAGTTTTGCCAAACCATACAAAATTCGGGACATGTTTTGTCATTCTAAAACATTGAGGTTTAAAATTACCAAATTTTCAAAACTATGGGGACTCAATTTGCCATAACCCTTAAACCATGTTGACCATATCTAAGCATCGGCCCCCCCATAATTTACACGCAGTAGCAATATATGTTCCCAAAGTTTATTAATTTGGTAAATTTAGTCCTCCGATATAAACAATGTTATTTGACGCATTTACTATAGTTTGACATTTAATTTGGCTTCCGTTCGACTTATTGGAGACCAAATTTGACACACACATTAAACATTGATAGTCGATTTTGCCAAAATATTGAAAGTCTGAGGATTGGTTTTGTTAACTCAAAACTATGAGTATTATAATTGCCACAATTTAAAAACTTTGGAAATCAAATTTGTCAAAACTAGGAAACTGTGGGAACTAAATATACGTGTTCGCCCATTTATAATACTTAACATATCATCACAATGATTTGACAAAATCGGATTTCACTAGTTCACACTCACATTGTAATTTTGACGATATTATATAATTCTAAGATGTTATTAGAGTTTGTTTGATTTAAATTCTCATTATTAGTATTGATAAGTTCAATTCAATTTAATTTGTGAATCCAAACTTATCGTAGTTGAGTTCGTCATGTCTTAAAATGTATAATTTCTTTTTCTTAAGATTTTTCGTTTACCGTATCCCATAATATTTTCGATCAAAGTCTATAAATAATAATTTGGTTCACAAATATGGCCTCGAAAAATGTGGTACACTTTGAAAGTTCAACAATACCCATTTGTCCACATTTGAATAAGTAGATGTATTGTTGTTTAATATTTATTTTTTCAAAGATTATTACAAAATAGTGATGACTAGGTAAGTGTATTGTTGTCTTAATCATGTGTGTATTAAAAGATTATTACAAAATAATGATGACTTATTCAATTATAAGGCATGACTTAGTTTGATGTACCGTTTGAATATGTCTAGCAAATTAGTATAGAATTGTTTTTCAGTATTTGCATATAAATTATATTAATTTTTCAAAATATAAAAATTAATATATGTTATTGTCATTATTCAATATACCAAATGTATGGATTATATCGATCTATGACATAACAAAATTCTGAATTGATATGAATATCTATCAATTAAAAATAGTTGGGTGTAAAATTGATTGAGTTTCATACCTATTCCGGATGGAAGCGTGAATCAACCAAAATCGAATTTTCATTTATAACCCTAATGACGATAATAATAACATTAAATTTAGTTGGAGATTAATCATGCCTAAGTTTACTAATTTTGATGATTGATTTTTATAATATGTGAAACTTTAGAGATCGATATTATTAATCAAACTCTATATCATTATTTTTTGAAAATAATGATGTATACCAATAGATATTGAGATATTAAATTAAAATTTCTATTAGACATTGTTTTATTTTAGAAAATGCATTACATTATATTTTTTTAAACCATCACTTAGGCTAATCGATACGAACCGTTGTTCAAAATGTCATGGTCACTAAATATTTTAAAATGGCCGAAGCGCAAATTTGGTCCTCGTAGTTTCCTATTTTGACAATTTTAGTCCTCCTATTTTGACAATTGTGGCAGATTAAGTCCATTAACTTTATTTGTGGCAAAATTAGTCCTCATACTTTACCACATTTGACAAATTAGGTCATACAAGTTTTATGTTTATGACAAATTTGGTCCTTGAAGTTTGTAATTTTTCATTTTTCATTTTTATATAATACGAAGACTAATTTTGCCACTATGATCAAACTACATGAACCGATTTTGTTCGATTTCATTTGGAGAACTAAATATGAAATTTGAGGATCAATTTTGTCAAATGTCCAAAATTCGAGTACTGAGAATGCCAAAATAAATTTGGAGAACTAAATTTGCCAAAATGATCAAACTACGAGGACCAAAGACGTCATTTTCTCTTTTAAAATACTTTATGTTATGGTCCCTTTTTAGGGGGTACCAACAGTCGTCCGGTTCGTTTAGCAAACGAACTCGGTTCTGATTTGTTTTTGTTGTGGAAGACGATTAAAAACTGGAAATAAATGATGACACGGTGATGTATAGTGGAAACCCCAGGAATTGAGGTGAAAACCACTTGACTAAGAACAGACTATACTCTTAGCCTATTCACTAATCAAATAATTCATAATGAATATAACAGAGGCTAAATGAAAATGACAAGGAAAAGAAAACAGTAAGAACTCCGGCAGGGTAACGACCTGTTCTTACGCGTCCAAAAGGTCCTGCTATTTCCGTCGTCGCGCCCTGTATTTATAGAGTTAACTGCGTGTGTAAATCACGCTCTGTAACCGCCTCTGACAGGTTTGTTAGAGGTTGGGACCGATGCGTGGTCTGCGTGATCGGGCCCGAAGCGTGGTAAACGTGTGGAGGCCCAAAGCGTGGAAAACGTGAGTCTGTAACCGTTCGGACAGAACCAAGAAGCCAATTACCAGAAAACGCTTTATTTCGCCTAAGGTTATCTTCGGTCCTCTCGTTAAACATCGGACCGCTTTTCCTTAAGTGTACAAATGGGCTGCAAGAATTCGTTTCTCCCATTTGAATTAACCCAATAGTTTAATGGGTCTTAACCATTACAAGGTACCCGGCTCAGTGTTGATCCGATGTTCACTATCGGATCGGTCAATCCCCGAAACATCGTCCGGGGTCCATGCGAATATATCCACGTGGCTCCTCAGCAGGTGAATCAGTTCTTTTTCAAAGTCAGGGCTAGATGTGCTTCGATGCGAGTTGTCTTGGTTGAATCATCCTCAACCAGGTTGATCAACTTGAACCCTACGGGTTCCATTGCTTGCCTCGGGTGCGGCAACTCTTCTAGCAGATCCACCCGGGCCCTTTTAACCGGTGCCAAAGTTCGGCATGAGCTCATGTAGCATTGCCTAGCTACTTTCTGATCTCCCTTAACAGAAATAACTCTATGAATGGAGGGGAATTTGAGCATCATGTGATAAGTATAAGGGACCGCCTCGAACTTACTAAGACCGGTCGTTCCTATAATAGTGTTGTAAGCCAAGTCGACTTCAACGATAATGAATTCCAGGTCTTCCGACCGGTCCTTGGATGACTCTCCAAGGGTAGCTGGGAATAACATCTTCTCGCATGGAATAACGCTCCTTTGGTCGAACGACCAAAGAGTTATGTTAGCGATCGGGAGATCGTGAGCAGCACCTCCCAACATTTTGGCAACCTCGCGCTTCATTAGATTGCACGAAGCCCCAGTGTCCACTAAGATTCTGTGGACACGACGATTTCCGATGACCCCAGTGATGGTAAGGGGGTCGTCACATGGATCGATGATTCATTCCCGATCAGCCAGGGTGAAAGTAATGTCCTCTCTGAAGAAGGAGGATCGTTCCACTGGATCATATTTCACCAGATTAAGCCATGGCCCTATTGAATAAGCCATGATTGCGTCCCAGATTAGGTTCGCAATCCTTCAACGCGCGCATGCTCTCCAACTCCCTGGTGAACTCATCAATTCGTCGCTGCATCTGCTCCTAATCATTTCCAGGAGCGGGAGTTAAAGCTCTGGCTGGAGGGGGAGGAGTAGATCAATATCTATGCCTCCTCGTTGTTACGCCACGCCTGATGATTTCTTCATCATCAGTGATGCGCTCGTCAGGATCACTCTCATATCCCATGTTTTTGGGAAAAGGTCTTGAAACAGCCGGTGGTTCTGTTCCACTTCTCTCCGACGTAATTTCGAGTACCACCTTCTTAACGTCAGCTTCCAGATCCTGTAAAGTGAATGTTGGTGCTGGGAGACTGTCGGGAAGCACGTCACTATCATTTGTCGAAGTCCCAGTCGCCATGCCTTTGATTATCCTATCCCTGGTAGAAAACTCAAATGGGACGGCGCCAAACTGTTATGGTCCCTTTTTAGGGGGTACCAACAGTCGTCCGGTTCGTTTAGCAAACGAACTCGGTTCTGATTTGTTTTTGTTTTGGAAGACGATTAAAAACTGGAAATAAACGATGACACGGCGATGTATAGTGGAAACCCCAGGAATTGGGGTGAAAACCACTTGACTAACAGCAGATTATACTCTTAGCCTATTCACTAATCAAATAATTCATAATGAATACAACAGAGTCTTAATGAAAATGACAAGGAAAAGAAAACAATAAGAACTCCGGTAGGGTAACGGCCTGTTCTTACGCGTCCAAAAAGTCCTGCTATTTCCGTCGTCGCACCCTGTATTTATAGAGTTAACGGCGTGTGTAAATCACGCTCTGTAACCGCCTCTGACAGGTTTGTTAGAGGTTGTTATCGCGGGGTGTAAAACGAGGTTGGGACCGAGGTGTGGTCTGCGTGATCGGACCAGAAAACGTTTTATTTCGTCTAAGGTTATCTTCGGTTCTCTCGTTAAACATCGGGCCGCTTTTCCTTAAGTGTACAAATGGGCTGCAAGAATTCATTTCTCCCATTTGAATTAACCCAATAGTTTAATGGGTCTTACCCATCATAAGTTAATCGATTCTAGAGTTCACATCACTTTAATTTTGAATCAAACCCAAAAATTACCGGTTTACTAAAAATCGGTTTGAAGTGATGGTTCAAGATAGGTTACATTATTCACTTTAGAGGTATTTTTCTATCTTTTTTTAACCAGTTTCTTAAATCTAACCGAAGAGTTTCATAATAAACCGGTTCAAGAGTTTACCGTTACTCAAAGCTTAATAAATTGTAAATATTTTAAAATATCTTTTGATTTTATGTATTTTAATTATTAATAATAATATAATATCATAAATGTTTTTAAAGAGACTCATTACATAATGCAGGAGTCAGACACTTGGCCAATATTGCTTACTAATTTACGTTACGACTTGTTGGAAAATATACAAAACTTATGAAATTGTAATAAACTATATCATATAACAAAAAAACTATAATATCTTCTATTTAATTATTTTCAATAAAATCAATTAATCATGTATAAGAAAAATGGTACTATATATTATAAATTAATCTATATAAAAAAGTATAATACACACTACAACAAATCAATGCGGTAAAACGGTAAAATTAATCTAAAATGCAAATAAATAAACTCCCAGTGAAACGCCGAACACCCACAACCCTCTCGCCAAATTTCTGGTAACGTCCGACGGCGCAGGGGATCTCGGAGTTGACGGCGAAAACGACGAACTAGGAGCAGGAGCAGGAGAAGAAGAAGGTCCATGCGCAGTTGTATGTAAATTTAGTGTACTGACAGATCCCAAATTCTCCGGCGCTAAATCATGCCTAAGCGGAACACCATCAGAAACTGCGTGCCCTACCTGCCAGACCTGATTAAGCCTCGAATTCGACGACGGAAGCTCCAAAGTAGCGAAAATCGTAAATTGTCCGGCGGAAGCGCTACCCGATCTATTCAAAACGTTGTAATCGATAGGCATCGAAGAGGATAAATCAGGTCTGTACGATGTAAGATTGTAGGTATTCACAACAAAGGATCCGTTAGCTTCTCTGAAGGCGAGTAGCGCCTGTGTCCCTAGCATTCCTGCCGCTGAAGGATTTAGTCCCCAGGCGATCCAACCTCCGGGACTCGCCGGCGGCGCAGTGAAGGCGATTGAAATTCTCGGATTAGGACGCGGATTGTAGGTCCAGTGAAGAGAGGCGCCGAGAGTAGGAAGATTTTGACAGTTTTCGAAGTTTCCGTCGAAGGCTGCAGATCTACATGTAGCGAAAACGATAGACGGCGATGTTAGAAGAACAGCGACGGAGACAAGGAGGAGATATACCGCCGATGTACCGGAAAACGCCATGACTATGTTGGGGATTTAGGGGTAGACGGTTAAATGATAAATCAATGAGTTTGGTTTTATAGAGGTTTGGAGCAGATAGGATTCCCCGGAGCTTGGCGGATTGTAATGTGGAAAAAGGCGTTTCTTATTTTCTTTATTCTTTTTTTTTTGTAAAAAATCTAATTTTCGTGGAGGATTGAAGAAAAATACAAATAAGAAGATAATATCATTAAATATATGTTTTCTAAATATTAATAATAAAATACAATAATATCAATTCAGTGGTCCATATTAAATTTGTATGGTGAAATATGATGAAGATGAATAGTAAAATTGTTTTACTTGATTTTAGGTAAGATATTTATATATGATTATAATAATAGTTAATTAATTGAATTTTAAATCATAATAATATTGGGTTTTAAATTATGTTTTTTTTAACAATAAATAACATAATTTTACTTTTGTACGGTAAAAATGATACGATTTGAATATCTAATTAATATGAATTGGAAAGGTGGATAAAGTAATAAATGTAATATGAGTGAAATAAATGCAATTTTGGCAAGCAATATATTTTTTATGCAAAATTTTCGGCCGTTGCAATTGTATAAATTTAATTTGGGGCCACGTCATATTAATAATTTTTCAACGATTGGAAATTTCAATTCCCAACGTTGAATTCTTCAGGCATATTTTTCAATGATAGAATGGAAAACTAATGTGAATCGCATTTGTTTTGAAAATTAGAATGTAGTTTAAGAATACGTTTTCAAAATGTGATTATAAATTAAGAATGCATTGAGTGTTCTGTAAATGATAAATTGAATTGCAGAACAATAATAATATTATGTAAAATTAGATTTATCCAAATTAGACTCATAATCGCTAGTATCTATATGACGAAAGAAATTATGTATGATTATAGTTGCACGTTAAAGATACATGAGAATGTACAACTTACAAATATGTCTAACGAAAATGTAAATATGAGATTGTTGAAGGTAAAAGAAAATATGATTTTTTAGATGATATATTTATAATTTAACTTACGAGAATGCATTCTGATTTCCAGATCCAGCCTTCTACCCCATTATGCATTCAAATAACAATTTAAAAATGCATTCTGTTTATAATCAGAATTTAAATGCTATAATGTTCTGTAAAAACTGCAATAATGCATTCTAATATCAAAATGAATTTTAAGAATACATGCAGAGCATAGGTTTAATATACTGATCATATATAAATCAAATTATCAATTATATATAGTTATAATATATAAAATAATATTGACAACAGCCCAATTGATTTGATCACAAGTAAGAGAATTAATTTTTTCAAAATTCAAAAATATCAAAACTCCAATCAAATTTAATCATTCATACAAACTATAAAGTTGTTATTTATTAAAAGTGAAATATGTTATATATTAACTAAGATTCAAACTAAATAATATCAAATAAAAATAATACTTTAAAGCATAAATCCAATCATAAATTAGATTGCATACGTCAAATTTCGAATTGATGATGTTTGTGGTACGTTATAAGTTGTAATAGTCAAAAGAAAGTGTGTAATGATGTCACATTTTCCCATTACCCGTACCCACGAACCAAATCATAGAATTTTTTTATAAATAGCTGTCAGAATATTTAATTTTAGTAATATCACTTACTTTAATTAACTTTTGAATATGATATTGATAGGTTTCTTTTCACTACAATAATAGTGAATGACAATTTGATTTGATGATTTTAAAATCTATATATTATTATAAAAATATATAATTTAATTACTTAATTATATATAAAAAATTTCAAGAAAATGTTATAAAATACACATTTAATTATTATTTGTTTTTATTATCTTAAAGAGTATAACTTTTTTATTTAAATTATAAGTTAATTGAATTTAAATCTATTCAAAAAATTTTAAAATATATATTTATGTTATAAATACATTCATATACTATAATTTAAATCTAATTAAAATTTGTTTCATTTAGTTTAAATGTTTAAATCAATTAATAAAATTTATATATGAATTTAACTTTTTGATTACATTTACGGTACCCACAAAAACTAATAACTTTATATTTTAAATTAATTAATATTTTATGCCATTTTATGAATTATATAATATATATATATATTTTATCAAAAATAAAGTTGTTTTATAGAAAATATTTAAAAAAATAATATGATTTTTTTACAAAAATATAATTAGTGCATGATCATATAAAATAATAATTTTTTAAAACTCACGAGAGAGGATTACCCAACAGAAAATATGTATGCCTATAATTATTAAAAATTGTTTTTAAAAAGATTACTTAATTTATTTTTTAAAAAAGAGCTCGGTTTCTATTAGATTTAGAACCTCAGCTCATCCATTTTTTAATAAACCAAGTCTGACAATGTAGTTCAAAATTACCCCCAAATTACATTCTTTCCGTAACTCTCGACAAGTCATCATAAATTAACTTACGTGTCCAAAATAACGGTGTTCGCGTGTCCAAAGATGATCTAGGCTTTGCTGTCGATACTCATACTTTGGGGGCCCTGCCAAACAATACAAACAACCCCATTATCGAACAAACCCTACAATTAACAAGTTTTTACTTACAAACAAAACCCACATTGTGAAGAGGAGTTTTGTTCATCTTTGAAAGCATATTGCCGTAGAATTTAGCGTCCTTCTTGTTGATTTCCTTAACTTTCTCCTTCAGATTCCTGTACTCCACCTTCAACTCTCTGCAAATCACAACAAAAACTAAGTATTCTAGTGAGGGAGATGATTGTAATTTGTAACTTGTGTAAGTGTTAGTTTACCTGTTTTCAGGTTCCATTTCAAGTGCTTTTTTAATGTCAAATTCAGCTAATTCAAAATCCCCAGTATTTAAATAAGACTGTGCTCTCCTGTACAGAGCCTTCACGTTTGTGCTCTCAACTTCCAACACCTTCACAAAAACACAAAAACAACAAAAAACACTTAGCTTCTTACAGTGCTTTTGTACTGTTATGTGTTGCTGTTTACCTTTGTACAGAGCTTCTCTGCCTGCTTATACTCTTTGAGCTTCAGCTTACACGCTGCGTTGTTTAGATTGCAAGTTATTTTCAATGCTTTAGCCTGCTTCTTCTCTTCGTCACTGAACGAGTTATCATATTCGATATACTTAGCAGCCTGAAACAGCATTTGTAAATGAAGAAGAACGATGCCATTGTTACATCAGAATGCAATCACATTAACTTGCAAAGTACCTTCTCATATCTCTTCGTAGCTCGGGCGTATTTCCCAGCTTTAAACAGTGAGTTCCCTTCTTCCTTCTTCTTCACAGAAGCTTCTATTTTTTCTTGCGTGTTCATATCCCAAGATTCCTTCTCCTAAACAAGCACAAATTCAATATCATACCCCAAGTTCTAGATACACTGTAATGTATCATAGCTCACCTTTTCGAATGAAACGAGTTCGATTTCGTAGAAAAGGGTTGAATTCGAAGGAACCACAGCTAACTCTTGTTTGGATTCCACTGAACCAAAGCCATACTCTGGGGTTATCGTTACTAGCGCTAATTCCCCTTTCTTCATTGTCATTACAGCTTTGTCTAATCCTTCGATCACTTGCTCTGTCACACGACAACATTGTTAGAATGAAGCAAAAACATTCAACATTGCAGTTTTACCTTCGTCTGTTTTGAATTCAAATAGATCTTCATCATCAGCATAACCTGTCTTTGCAAAAACAGTTCCATCTTGCAGTTTTCCAATTAGTCTCACTGTAAAATCAAAACCCGAATAAGAACAAGGCTACAGAAGCGAAGGAACAATGGAAGAAAATGGAAGAAGCTTACGTTTGACAACAGCGCCGTCATTTGGCTTGTCATATCCTTCTCCTTCTGTAAGAATCTTCTTCACTACTTTCTTATCATCAGTAACATTTGAAACTGTTTTCCACGAAACTAACTCTAAAGTTATGTTCAGGGAAGAATTAGGCGGAACAGCTCCTTCGTCAACAGAAACATGTTTTCCCTTATCACCAAATCCATCTAAATCAAAATGAACGAGAAATTGCTGAATATTATGCGTTTATAGCATAATCTATCATCCAAGTTCACTCCTTTTGTGACTTACATTGTGGCTTAACTAACAAGAGAGCTTTCTCCCCTTTCTTCATGGTTTTTACAGCCTTAGTGATAGCAGGACAAAAATGGCCTAAAAACAAAGAATCATTAAAAACGGACACAACAATCTTCATTACGAAACTCACCATTTTGAACAGTGAACTCCACACCATCTGATTTTGCCACTAGAGTTCCATCTTCAAGTTTCGCTTCATATTTCACTGTATAAAATGAATGATCTTGCTCACTGCTCAGTTGCAGTTCCCCATATTTCCAAAAGTAACGCAGAATACTTACCAAAGACCTCATCAAGATCCTTGGGGTTCTCCCATTTTTCACCCTCCTTGATAATCTTCTTGAATATGCCACCATCCTTACAGATGTCCTTGACGCTAACCCAAGACAACAATTCAACATCAAACTGTAAGGTTGCGTTCGGAGGAATGGAAGAAGATCCAGATTCACCATATGCTAATTCTGCAGGTATAGTGAAAATTGCGTTTTCTCCTTTCTTCATTGTCTTGATACCTACATCCCATCCCTTGATAACTTGCCCTGAAAAAACACACACAGAATCATTTGAATTATTAACAGAATTTCATCACACAAAAAGAAAGACCATCAACGATAAACGGCTAACCTTGACCAAGCGTAAAGGTGAATGGTTCGCCTCTATCGCGACTGGAATCAAATTTAGTCCCATCAAGCAACGTCCCCGTATAATGAACTGTTCAATCATAATCATAACCCAATCGTCAAAGATCCAGAAATATCAAAACAGTTACAACGTAAATCTAAATCATAAAAATACCTTGAACCTCATCGCCATCCTCAGGCGTATCCCATCCTTCACCTTCTTTAACAAGCTTCTTCTTCAACCCCTGGTTCCCAATCTCCTTCTCCTCACCAGCTTTCATGTAACTACTGACGTCCGGCATATCCATTTCTTCGTCGAGGCCCTCCTCAGCCGCCGGCATATCGAAATCTTCATCCATTTGCAACGATGATTCGATAGAATCGCAACAATGTCGGATTAACTACAGATCTGAAGCACACTGAATATGGAAACTTCAATAAATAAGGCTGAGGACTGGAGCGTTCTAGAGAGTTCCACGAGGATGAGGGGGAGCGTTTCACAGACTATAAACTAGAAAGCCCACGATTCTTCCAGAAGTTATAAGATATATATTTGTATAAATTTAATTAAATATCTAATTAGCAGCATTACCTCTAATTTACTTTATATCAATCAATAAATAAAAGGTATGTTTATTAAGTTATTTTGAATATAAAATCAAAATGAGTAGTTATTTTTTCATTGTTAGAGTATTTTAATTTAAAAATCTTATTAATGAGCATCAATGCAACTTAATTGCATTTTCATTATATACATTTATAAAAACAACAATTATAAATCTATAATTAATTTAATTTAAGTTCGATTTAACCAAAACTCCTCCCAAGTAATAAGATTTTTTAAGAGACAAAATTGCATAATTAACCCCCAACTTACGAACTGCGTAAATATCATGTTCTCAAATTTATGAAATTGCAAGAATAACACCTAAAGTTATCAATATCATTTGTTTTTTACCCCTGACATTCTAGCACCGGTTTTTCGTAAGTTGAAAACCGTTTGAACACTGTCACAAAATACGCAAATAAGACATGTTTGAAAAATTATACAAATTTTACTCTTGATATTCGAGAATTGTGTATAAAATATTAAAAATTTACGAGTTCAATAAAGTGTCAATGATAAACGATATTGGAAACTTGAGATGTCGTATGTGCATTTAATTGAAGTTTGAGGTCTATAAATGTATATTTTTTCTCAAAAAATGTACAACATTTGTAATTTCATAACTTTGAGGGTATCTCATTTATGTCACCCGTAAGTTGGGGTGCCGTGGGCAAACATCACCCTTTTTTAAAATATGTATATTTTTGAAATAAAATATTTTTATTTTCAATTATAAAATTTGTACCCAAGATCCATCATAAATACACATAATGTTAACAATACTCTCTGATTCGATTAAAAATCTGTGGATTTAAATCTGGCATACCTTCATTGAATACGGTTCTTAAACGAATAGTGAAAAAGCTTATATTTTCAACTATTAGATGATTATGATACCAAAAGGGATGTTACACGATACAAACAGTTTGTGAACAATATGTGTTTGGTTCGTGTGTGATCTTATTCGTTCGTTCGAATAAAAATATGAATATTATTCGAACATTATTTTTTGTTTGTTTATAATTTGAACAAACAAAACATTTTCGTAAACAAATTCGAACGTTCGTGAACAAATATATTGTTTAAACTGATTTTTATACTCATAAATTATTATAATATATAAGTTGAAAAGCTTTTACAAAACTTTATTATGTGTTAGTGAGGTAATCTTCTTTAAAGATAATTATTTGATTATTTATTAATTACATTTTTTTTTGTAAAACAATAAAATTTGATTTTTTTGATGAAATTCGCACAAATAATACAAACATGTTCAAACAATATTCGAACATATTTTCACATTCGAGTAAAATATGAACAAACATAAATACGTTCGAATAAAAATATAAACGAACATGAACACAACAAGTTCGATTCGGTCGAATAAAAGCCCTAGATACCAACAATTTATGTCTTTTACTAAATAAGGTATGAGAATATAAGATAATTCATAAACCCGGACCCAAATTTGAAGATCCACAGTTCCACACCCAAACTAATTGGGTTCAAAATTTTCAGTTTTCGGGTTGGACCCACTATGACTTCATTGGTTAAAACATGATAATAAACTGTATGTTGCTTCGTAGAATGACCAAAAAATTGTACGAAGAAAAGAACCTAAGAAGCTCAAGAAGCACACTTGCTAATGCTGCATTCATAGCTCAGTGTCATCTGCCTCGTCTACTTCTTCTTCTTCGTTGTTCAATGTTTTCCCATTGACTCCTACAAGCTCAGTCTCGAAAATGAGTGTTGCGCCACCTGCAAGTTTCGATCATAAGAACATCGGTTAATCATCTAAACTTCAGATATAGTTAAAACAAAGTGTTTAGTTACCTGGGATTGTGGGTGGGGAACCTTGATCTCCATAACCAAGCTTAGATGGTATTTTCAGCTTTCGTTTTTCGCCGATACATGCCCCTAAAAGGCCTTGATCCCAACCTGAATGTAATGTAAAAACAGTTTTCTTTGTCTATATCTTTATGAAAAATGGAACTGGCCTTTGATTACTTGGCCTGCGCCAAGTTCAAATTCAATTGGATCTCCTCTTTCGAAGCTTGAATCGAATACAGTTCCATCAGTGAGAGTGCCCTGAAAATGTGACTAAAGATTAGATAAGATGAACATGAAGATGAAAAAGAACCTTATAATGATAGTTTCTATTGTATTGATCTTTGTACTAAGAAATTGAGCAGCAGTGTGAACAAGAATGTGTAAATTCTTCATACCCGATAGTGCACTTTAACCCGGTCACCCTTGTGCGCCTGAACTTCACATGTTTCTGGTTTGAACTACAAATAAGCAGATAATACCACAGATCAAAAGAAATATACACAAAGAGAGGGTAGGGTTCAATCAAAATATATGCTTCTAGTCCCCAAGAACGAAATCTCTTAAAAGTAACTATGAAACGTTAAAGAATGAACATAAATGCACAAACTTCACGCTAATACTAGTCACTCTCTCTAATCTGAATCAAGTCCAATCTCCATAAAAAAACAAAAGGTTTTCAGGGATGTATACACCTATTCCACAATCAGAAATAAATATCAAGAAAAAATGCCCTTCAAAAGAAAATTCCAGCATTTTCCGAAACTAAATTAACAAGAGGAACACACAAAAGAAGAAAATTGATTACCTTCACGCCTATCCGCAGCTCCGTCACATCCCCGGACGTCTTAGCCGAACCTGAATACTCAAATAAACAATAAATCAATTAAAAAGCCTCAAAATGCAGATCCAAATCACAGTTTCTTCATAATAATTCGATGGACAGATCTTTACCTACTGCGACGAAAGCCAGCAGAATAACTGCTGCGGTGGTCATAGAATTGCAGAACTTCATTCTGAAATTATCTAATCTCCTTCGTTCTCAGATCTTTACCCTATTCATTCATCAGCCTTGTCTTCTCGCTCTGCTCATAAGCAGTAACAAGTCACCAATCATAACTCGCCGCGTCACCAAATGACGTGTTGTAGAGTCAATCTTGGGCTGGCCCATTAAAATTGTAAAGCCCAAATAAGTGTTAGAGAAATCAGCTTCTTCCTTCATTTGCCCAAAATTTCGTAGTTTTGTTAAATTTAATCACGTTTTTTTAATAATTAAACTTTTAGTTCATTAAGGGAATTGTTTTCTCACATTTAACCTCATAAAAGAAGGAATTCTCAAATGTAGTCCCTGAATCGCTGAACCTCCAAAAAGCCCTAATTCAGTAATCTTCATTCTTCAATTCGATTGACTCATAGAGCGGTTCGCCTGAGCAAGCTATGGATTCGGATTACAACCATAATCGGAAACCTCCTCTCCATATCCGCCACTCCGGCATATGCAGCGGCGGCCGCCCGAACCATCACCATGTTTTCTACGTATCACCATACTGTCCATTTCATACCGCCCTCCTTCGACCAAATAATCACTCTCCTTACTGTTCGTTTTCCAATCCCCACGTTTCCCCCCATATCCCGCAACCCCTTCCTACCGTTCAACCCGATCCCCGTTTCGTGTCCCATGACTCTGACCCCAATCGTGAACTTGTCGATGATCCCAGGTACTTCCTTGTTCTCTACTTCATTATGTAATGTGAATAAGTTATGGAGGTCTGATGTGTTCCTTTTCAGGAACAGAGTGGAGGAGATTGTGGTTAATGACGACAATGCTGATGATGCTGATGATGATGATGATGTTGATGATGAAGAAGAAGAACCCGTTTATGTTCTAACCGATGAATGGAGGGATTTCTTTGCTAAATCTGATGCTAAAAGAAGACAAGGTATGCTTAGCTTAACTATTCTTTCAAGTTCTGGCATCTAGTCCACAGTACAAAAGTCCATTTGTAGACATACTAGCCGAATTGCAAAATACACTTAGATACATCATAAATGTATTTCAAGCTTGATGGTATTTGAAAGATACATTTTTGTTCGGTTTACCATTAGATCATGTATTAGCTGTAAAGAGAGTGTTAATTGCATTCAGAAACAAGGGGTTAATAGTATAAAACCCCACAATCAAACCAGTTAACACCGGGCCTGATTCTGGTTGTCTTTCTGCTTTCTTTTTTCTGCTTTCTGTGTAACTTAATCCCATCGCAACTATTCTACTGATTCCCTGCAGAAAATAAGCAAAACAAAGGGGAATAATTGTGAAAGCTAAGGATGAACATGTGCATGTGCTGTAATTTGTTTAAATTTGTTGTGCAAGAGTTTCTTGGATTTGCATTTGTGAGGTGAAGCACAATTATAAAGAAATACATTTTGCTATGAGTTTGGAGCATAATTACATCTTCTTTGTTCAAAACTAATGTAGGGTTTATCCTTCTAATGGATGGTAAACCAACTCGGTATTACATTCGTTTTAAGTCTATGATATCAATCTGTTAAATGTGGAGATCGGATAACGAACGTTATTGACGATGATCAGCTACACTAGATAACACTGGGAGTGTGTGTCTGTAGTTTGTACGTAGTGACAGTGCGTGTGAACATCATTGCTCTTTGTTATCATCAAGCTAAGATAGCTTGTGTTAATAATGAATTTGACCGTTTCTCGTCACATTTACTTTTTCACTATTATTCTCGATTCCTACAACCCATTGAGGTTGCATAATTGTATTCCCGAAAGTGTCGACTACAACTTTATAATGAACTCGTGAAATGGTAATGTGTGTGATTTTCTTGAAAGTTATACCGGTGGTATATTGTCATATATATCCTTCATCTCGATAAATATCAATGTGACCGGTATGTTGATATTTCGATATATTATCAATATACCAACGATATATCCGAAAAATCGTTCGTACGGATTGTGAAAGATACCGATTGTTATGACTTGACGATTTGATTTGATTTTGATCATAGTGATATATGATAATAAAGTAAATTGAATGCATCAATCACAAATCCAGATATGGTTAAAAATCGTATTGAAAGCAAATACATAATTACCAGCCAAAAAAATAAATAAATTCCTTAAAAACTTCCAACTTCCATCTTCAATGGAGTGTATAAATTTGTATAGTTGGATTATAAAACCCCTTCAATCTGTATCAACAACCGTTCATGGCTACGTCTATTTTCTTCACGTTCATCTCATGATCCCTCACCTAATTCTCTTCTGTAAAGAACCAGTCATCATCTTCCTCGTACATGGATTCAACATCTCCGCAAAATGTGGATCAACGAATCAGTGATAATGAACGAGGTCGATACAAGATTCTTTTAGTGTTAAATTATGGATTTTTATTTGTGGGTTCTGTTTCTTCAACCCTTATTTTCAAGTTTTACTTCATCCATGGCGGCGCAAGTCGATGGGTTTCAACTTTCGTTCAATCTGCAGGCTTCCCATTACTGTTTCTCGTTGTTTTTCTACCTTTTTATCTCTTTAAATCCACGAAAACCAAACCCTTTTCGTCTTTCACGCCTAAAATTTGGGTTCTTTCAGTAATCGTTGGAGTTTTCTTGGGGATTAATAATCTTTTGTTTTCATGGGGAACTTCTTATCTTCCTGTATCAACTTCTTCTCTTCTTCTTTCATCGCAGTTAGGGTTTAATCTCATACTTTCAGTTCTTATCGTTAAACAGAAGATCACTTTCACCAATCTGAACTGTGTAATTCTTCTAACTCTCAGTTCAGTGATCTTAGCTTTGGAATCGAATCACGATAAACCCCAAAACTTAACCAAATCTAAGTATTTAATCGGATTCTTCTCCACGATCGGTGCTGGTCTTTTATTCGCTTTGTATCTTCCGATAATGGAGACGATTTACCGTGAAGTTCATCGTTATTCTATGGTGGTTGAAATGCAGCTTGTTATGGAAATATCCGCTACGGTTTTCGCCGTCGTGGGTATGGCGGCGGACGGTGGGTTTTCTGAGATGATGAATGAAGCTTTAAAATTTGATAAAGGGGTGTCTGTTTACTGGCTTACGATTGTTGGGAATCTTATTATGTGGCAGTTTTGCTTCATGGGTACAGCCGGAATGGTGTATCTGACGACTTCGTTGACCGGAGGTGTTTGCATGACGGCGTTGATGGCTGTTAATGTTGTCGCCGGAGTTGCTGTTTACGGCGACATGTTCGATGGCGCTAAGGCTGTTTCTACTGTGCTTTGCTTATGGGGGTTTTATTCGTATTTATTTGGATTGAAGATGGACGCTAGGAAGAAGAAGGAGATTCAAAGACTGATAGATCAAAGCTCTGTTAATGGAGATGAAGCTTCAGAAATTTGCTAAAATTTAATTTACTCAGAGTTTAAGGGAAGAAGACACTAATTAAATATAAGCTTTTATAATATTTAGTTGTAATAAATTTATATCATTTTCATTACGAAATAATTAAATAGCTCTTATAATATTCTCGTGAATTTTAAATTTAAGTGGAAAATAAACATTGCCAAAATTCGATATATGTTGCCATATTTCTAAGATATCATACTAATTAGAATTAATTAATAAATTTGTACTAATTTTAAATTAATTAATTAATTTAGAATTAATTAGAGAAGTTTAGGACGACTTAACATGAAAATCGTTTTAAATTAGAATCTTTACTAATTTTCCAAAATCTCAAATGTATTTGACCAAAATTATCAAGTTTTGGATTTTATTGGATCATTTTTGTAATTGTGTGTAAATATTTTGGAGCATTTATAATATTGAAAGATTTTGGGTCAAGTTGTCAAATTTAACATTTTGATGGACCAATATTGTTAAATATACTATTTTTTTGGATTATATTATTATTTTAAACTTTTTTGGGTCTCAATTGCAATAAACTAAAATTAAACAAACGGTACAATGTTATTGGATTATATTTCGTCATTTAACCCAAAAATAACCGTTGCAATTTCACCGTTAACGTCACCACCATACTCCGGGCGGCGGGTTCTGTAAATCGGATTTTAAGTTATTACCTAAAGTCGTCTTCCATTCTAACGGTAAGAAATCCATAGAATGTGTAACTTGTAATAAATGCATTTCAAACCGTTGAACTAATCCATTAATCTAGGTTTCCGGCTGCGGAGTCCTGAAATCCCAAAGCCTTGTCGTATTATACGCCAAACCCACCTCAGCTACGCCCGTTGCATGTTCTCTTCGTGTCAGTTCCGGCGAAAATTTCAGATAAGACTACGGTGTCCTTGATTTGGGCAAGGGTTTTGTTGATTGGAAGATATGGGAAGGAAGAGGAGTGAACCGCTGAACAAGCTTTTCACTTGGGTGCGTCGGCAATCGACGAAGGTGAAGACTTTATTGGCTGTTGTGATTGTGATCTCCGCCTTGGTAGCCCTAAATTTTCTTGTTCGAGACCATAATCAGTTCTTCGTTGCTTCCGAGGCTATCCATTTCGCTGGGATTCTTGTCTTGATTTATAAGCTCACCACTCAGAAAACATGCTCTGGTATTTCATCAATCATCTCCGTTTTCTTTTGTCGCCTATGTGTTTGTTAAAATTCCCCTGTGGGTTTTTTCTTATTTTGCTCTTTTCCCCTGTGGCTTTTGCTCTTGTTGTTACTCAGATTTGTGCTTCTCTGGTGTCCATCTTTAAAAACTGATCTTCAAGTCGAAATTCCATTGTTCCTTGTTCTATATATTATCGAAAATTTCGGTTAATTGACTGAAACATAACTTATATGTTTAAACCTGTTGTTGCTTTAACTTTTAGGCATTTCTCTAATGACACAAGAACTCACAGCAATATTCCTGGCTGCAAGGCTTTCTTGTAGCTTATTTATGGAAGGAGATATCCACACTATTCTCGATTTCGTAACGCTATTATCAACGCTGTGGGTTATATACATGATTCGGTTCAAGTTGAAATCGACTTACATTTCTGAACTCGATAACATGCCTCTTTACTACCTGGTAAACTCCATTTCTAATGCATTCTTCATATCTGTACTTATATCGATTTGATCTATTTTCTAAGGCTCTCCCATCAGCAATTCTAGCTTTGCTTATCAATCCCTACACACATCATCACAAAATCGGACGAATATTGTGGGCATTTGCCGTGTACTTGGAATCCGTCTCCGTTTTACCACAGCTTCGTATGATACAGAACACCAAGGTTGTTGTAATATGTGTTAGATATTGATCTTGCTTCGTATATGTTGAAATATTGCGATGAAATTTGGATTGGTTTATAAGAGGGAAGAGGTAAAAGACTTGTTTAATGTGTCGTCTTCTCCTTTCATACGCCATATCCGTGCACACTCCCGTTATAATTTCGGTCAGACTATAATTTCAAAATTATATCTTGTTATTTGATGACCCCGTTTTTCGATATATATCGCAGATGATTGAGCCATTTACGGCTCATTACGTTTTTGCTCTCGGAATAGCAAGGTTCCTTGGATGTGCTCATTGGATCATCAAGGTAAAGTTAATACAGTCATTAAAGTTCCATTTGTGAGTTTAAGATGTGAGTTTTTTTGTTCAGGTTTACAACTCCGCCGGACATTACCTTTACCTCGTTGGCTCGGGTTACATCTGGCTTCCGATGGTGATTATATCGGAAATCATTCAAACGTTCATATTAGCTGACTTCTGCTACTATTACATCAAGAGGTGAGTGCAAATCTTGTTACTTATCCCGGTTTCGTTCGTACTATTAGATTTATATAGTCGAGTTATCGTATCGAAAATGGTGAATCGGTTTATGTTTTACTATGAAATGTGCATTTCGTTTCATGTAGTGCTGTTAGCGGCCGGCTCATTGTCTCTCTACCTCGGGTTTAAGACCTTTTGCGACGGTGAACCGAGAGTTCGAGAGATGGCAGTTGAATCTGTTTTTATGGGACTTTGTGTAAGAATGCTAAGGGTAATCGTAACCATATGTTTTTTAAACTATTTACGCTCTTATATCTCTCTAACATCAACTTCTTAAAACCAATGAAGTTAAATCGGTCGGTACCGTTCGTACCGATAATGACCTATACGAGCGATTTTTCCTATATATCGGTGGTATATCGGTGATATATAGAAATATCAGTGTATCGGTCATAATCGCTATTTACCGGCATGACCGGTATACCACAAGTATGACTACCATGTTTAAAACATTTAAATCATTTTTGTTTGAGAAAATTATATAATTATAAAATTTAGATGATATCACTTCAATTTTTTGAAAATTTAGTAGTCAATATAATCAATTATAATAACTTTAATCGTTTTTTTAAATTTTTTTAAATATTATATGCATGCCATTTACAATAGTTTAGAATTGCAAATTGCAATATCCTACAAAGATCACATAATTAATATAAAATATTTGGGAAGTATCTTTTAATATAAAATATTTAAATTGAGAAATATCTTTTAATAAAATCATTTTATATATATATATATATATTATTATTTATCACCCTGGTGTCTGTGTCTTTCACGCTGCCCTCGCGCTTTAGAGACTTGTCGCTCCGTCTCCGCCGCCGCTACAGTAGCTTTTGTCTCAGGAGCTCCGGAGGTTGCTCAGGACTTTTCTGGAGTTCAAAACACGTTATAGAACTCGATTGACCTCTCGAGTTCTCTGCAGCCGAAACGCGGTTTTCCTTTTCAGGTATTGACCGATCTAATGGTCCTTTACTTGTGTGTGTTCGAAAGGCCTTATTTATATGCTGTGTGAGGTAAATAGCGGATTCTATTTTGTATTGAAAGATCTGATAGTGTATTAATTCTTGTCTTTGAGGTGTGTGTTTGAAGAGTTTCTTTTACGGAAATGGCGGCATCGGTTGATACACCTGTTCCGGCGGAAGTTGTATGTTTTATTTTTTTATTATTTTTTATTTATAAAAATGAGCAAATATTTGAATTTTGTTTTCGTTTGTCGCGGTATTTAGGTTGCGAATGCATTTGTGCGACAGTACTATCATATACTGCATCAGTCGCCTGCGCTTGTTCATCGATTTTATCAAGAAGCGAGTTTAATGGGTCGTCCTGAGGAAGATGGTTCTTTGAGCATCACCACTTCTTTGGAAGTAATTATTTTTTATCGTTTTTTTCCATTAGCCTGATCAACAACACCTTTGTTTGCTAATACATTGAGAAAAATGGCCATTTATAATTTGTATTAATAGGCAATCGATGAGAAGATCATGTTACTTAACTATGGAGACATGCCAGTGGACATTAAGTCAGTCGATGCACAAGACTCACATAAAGGGGGAGTTCATGTTCTTGTAACTGGCTATTTAACTGAAAATTTAAACACACTCCGCAAGTTTTCTCAGGCATTCTTCCTCGCACCTCAGGAAAAGGGATACTTTGTTTTGAATGACATGCTTCGCTTTTTGGATGATTCTGATTTGAATTCAGATATAGTCACTGATGTTTCTGTTCCAGTTTCTGAGGATTCTGGTAAGATGTGTATTTATCTAGTAATACGTTGCTGTTCCATTTTGATTTTTGTTGCTATTGTTCCAGTTGTTGAGGAACCATTTGCCGAAGTTCATGACCCTGTTGAAAGCGGAGATGATATAGTCGTCGAAGAGGAAATTCCTGTTGCTGAAGTTGTTGATGAAGTAAAAAATGATGCTCATGTAGTTGTTGAATCCAGTTCCAAGATCGAGGGAGTTCCTAAGAAATCTTACGCTTCTATTGTAAGTAATAACAAGCATCTCCACGGATTTTTCCTCTGCTCCGAATCTGTTTTTCCCGTTATTTTTTTTTTCGTGTAGTATATTTTCTATTTGCGAGAGACATTGCAGGTGATGCATCTCAAGGAAACAGCTGCAACTTTCTCTCCACCACCTACTGCTCGTAAATCTCTGCAAAAGATAGTTGAGCCAATGAGTCCACCAGTTGCTCCTTCAACAATTGAGCCTGCCTCAACTCGGGACTCCGTTGAGAACGAGAACAATCACGAGGGCGAAGGCATGTAAATTTTAAGCATTAATCCCTGCTTCTATGCACCATATTTAAAGCTTAATTTGTGCAGCTGATGGATACTCAATCTATATAAGGGGACTTCCAATGAATGCTACTGTTTCTTTACTTGAAGAAGTGTTCAAGAAATTCGGGGCTATCAAGAATGATGGAATACAAGTTCGTAGCAACCGAGTATGTTGCGGTTTATCTCATATTTATTCACACATCTTATTCGAAACTGATTATATTCTTTTTCTGTAGCTACAAGCATTTTGTTTTGGCTTTGTTGAGTTTGAAGAGGCTAGTTCTGTAAAAAAAGCTCTTGAGGTATCTAATGCCATGAAACCAGTCATTTGATCATCGTTTTGCTTACCACAATAAAATTTTCAGGCTTCCCCTTTGTCGATCGGAGCACGCCAAGCATTCGTTGAGGAGAAAAGGTCTACCAATTCTCGAGGTACATGAATGTTGAAAGTTAAAATTGGGTGGTCCTCATAGTTTCACGGTTTTGTCAATTTTGGTATTCAAAGTTCTATGATTATGCAATTTTGATCCCCAAAGCATGAAGATGGCAAAACCCGTTCCCATATTTTCTAAATTTTGATAGAACTAGTCACCAAAGTTTAGCATATATGGTATATTTGATTATCAAAGTTTTCAATTTTGGCAAATGAAATCCTCGGTCAAAATCAAATTTTGGGAATCAATTTTTTTCATTTTGGGATCTTATTTGTTAAATATTGCCATCTTAGAGGACCAAATCTACCAAAATTTTAATGTTCGGAGACAAAATATATTATTATAAATTATGGGTACCAATTTTGTCAAATCTATAAATGTATGGGGATTGAATGCGCCATTTTCTATTAAAATTGCCGTTTTCGATCTAACTCTATAGTTCCAATGTCGTATTGTCCATTAGGAAGCAACACAGGGCGATTCCAACACGGAAGAGGCTTCGGTTTTCGAAACGACGGTATGAGAGGACCTGGTAGTTATGGAGGTGGAAGGGGATACAACAACAACAATAGGCCAGATTTTAATGGAAGGAACGAATTCGGCAACAGGGGCGGAAATGGCAACGGGAGCAATCGTGTACGACCCTCTAGCCGTGAGGGATACCATAAATTCAACAATAACCGAAACAACAACAGCGGAATGCAAAACGGTAACAACAAGAACATCACACCGCACGTTTCTGCTACTGCCTGAACCGATTTTTCGATTCTCATTCTCATTTTCCGGGCTCCTGGACCTGATTCTTGTTTTGTTTAGTGAGTTAGAGAAGTAGATGAAAGCTTGTTTTGTTGCTACATTTTCAGGATCAGAAACGACAGTAGAATTAAATGTATGCTTCATGTAGACACATTATAGCTGAAGAGCAACAAATATGACAAAGAGTGGAGTGAAGACACAACATTAATAATTGATTTTGAACGCCTTATTCGGATTGGGTATAAATAAGTATTTTCATATCGGATGGTATACCGTCCGGTATGTCAAATTTCGCTCGATATCGGTATTTTTTTTCGTATCGCCCGGTATCGGGTATTAGGGTCGATTTCTGGGTTTTTTCGAGTTTGATCCTAAAAAATTAATTAAATATTATTTTTTTATAATCTAAAATAAAATAAAATTTGGTACCGGCCGGAATATCAACCGGTATACCGATCGTATCGTTTATATCGGTATGTAATTCCGGACCGGTATGAAAACATTGGTATAAATGCGATATCGCAATAAAGTAAATTTGATAGTTTTCTTGTTAGATTGCATTATGTTTTTACCGTCATTAAATTCTTTCGGCTCTTTTAACGTGAGTCCTATAGTGAATTTCCCCATAACTATTTTCTGGGCACTATAGTTTTTTACTACGTAGTTACTCTTAGTTATTTGAAAAATTATAATACAGTTTGAGAATATATTTTTATAATGTGATTATATATAAAAAAATACATTGAATATTCTATATAAAATTATATTTATTCAAATTAAACTCATCGTCATTAATATTTACATGACGAAAAAAATTATATGATTATAGTTACACGTTAAATATACCTGAGAATATATAACTTACAAATATGTAAAACAATATTGTAAATGTGAGATTGTTGGTGGTGAAAGAAAATATAAATTTTTGGATGATATATTTATAATTTAAATAACAATAATACATTTTGAACAAGTTATTCTAGATTCAAAGAACAATTTGAAAATATATTTTACTACGTAGAAGATAACCTAAATAATATATCACAATAGCCACAACAAACCCACAAAAAAGTAGAACAGAATACAGACAAAAAGTATCATAGTATTGGAATAAAAGAATCTCCAGCCACTGAATCTTAATCATTATGTGTGTCACCAAGGAAAGCACCCGCAGGACTTCTGCAACAAATCAATACAATGTAAATCCACAAACTAATTATTAACAAAATGGCAAATTTGATCAACACGTCATTGTTATCAATCCAAATCAAATCTATGCTTACAAAAACAACTAAATTTTGCATGTTTCGAAACCTTATTTACGTACCGGGCATCCCTTATTTTCTCCTACTTGTAAAAAGGAGCATTTTTGGGGTGGAAAATGGCTTAAAACTGTGCTATTTTTCTAACAGAAGTTGAAGAAGTAACCTGTGGTTCATTAGCTTTAGAATAACCTTGGCTGTGTGTGTTGCTAGAAGTGTGCTTTGGAGTTGTTCCAGAAAGTGAATTCTTCTCTTCAAGAACTTTTTCAAATATGTCAGTGAAGTTCTCCCCAGATTGATCCTTCTCATTCCATTGTCCAAATCGTGGAACCGTTGTCCCTTTATCATTCTACAATGTAATGGTGTCACTCAAATGTTAAAAAAGAGGTTTTAAGTTGTAAAATTGGATGATTACCTTGCTTTGAATTGTTCGGGATCTTCCATTGCTGCCATGAGAACTATCTCTACCTCTTCCTTCTATATCCGGAGATCCGTTGCCTCGGACCCCAAGTTTGTGTTGCTGCTGTGGATGCAAAGGAGACTTCTCAATGCCCTGATTCGATCCCACATTTGTCTTCGAATAACGAGCTTGCATTTGATGAATCGGAGATTCAGAAGGCCGCAAAGAACGACCTTGTTGAGGATGAACTGGAAACTTCTCATAACTCTGATCAGAACCATAAACTGGCTTTGAAGGACGAGTAGGGTGATGTCCATGTCGACCGAAAGTTAACTCATTAACTTTTTGCTCAGTCACAGGCTTGAATCCTCCTTTTCGATATGATTCCTCTTGTTTCGTTGTTAGTTTCGGTGAAGCATTGAGATGCAATTCAGGATACTCAAGAGGATCATTAGGATTACCGATCTTCCCACCTCGAGTTTTTCGAGCATTATCGAAGTACATTGTGTAAGGAATGTTCTCTTCTTTTTGCCATTTACCAAACTCAGGCACATTTGGATGCTGCTTGAAGATGAAGAAGCTTTAACAATTAATGATCAAATACTCAAAACAATCATAAATCATTACAACAGAGCTAAGATTGAATCTCAACATTAAGAAGCCTTATTCATATAGAATTGTCAAGTGAAATCATAATGAAACCAAACAGCACATGAAAAACAAAGACAAAAAGCTAGGAGCAATAAAAGTCGCTTTCTCTTGCAAAATTACACCAATTCTTACAACGAGACAAACAATCAACAGAATCAGAACAAGGCATCACCAATAGCTAAATTTATTCACTATCGCACCAAAAACGAACTAAAAAACAAAACCTAAAAACCAAATAATCAAAACGCACAAAGCGATGGAGCGTTGCATTGTATACTCACAGTCATTATTTCTTCTACAATACTCGATAATCCAACGCCAGAATCAGACAAAGCTTTCAAATTTGAAGCGCCCAGAGAATTAAAATATAAGAAAAAGATAATCAAATGAAAAAGAGCCAAGGACAAACGACGGTATTTATACAGAAGAAAGTGATGGGCTAGCTTGATAAATGCTTGACTGGTGTCACCGGTTGCCGTTGACCGACAATAAAATCACTGTTCTTTTTTCTGGAAAAAAATAATAAAATAGCATGATAAAATAATATTCAAATTTTAAAATATTGTACCTGGTCTAACTACTGACATACCCTAGAATTTTATGTATATCTTGTATATTTTTTTCAAAAATTATTATTGTTGTTACTTGTAGTACCGGTAGCGGAGAACATGTGTAGGCCCGTGTGCAACTGTCAAGCAGCTGGCATTTATGATTATTTAGGGCTTTTTAGCGGAATAGCAGCTCTGCAAAATTTCAGAATAACATATATTATTAAAACTTTTTAGGATTTAGGATTTAGAGTTTAGGGTATTTCATATAGTAACCATGTCAGTCTTATTTTATTTACGAACTAACATCAACTTTTTAGGATTTACTTATTTAACACTGACAAAATGTTTTATCATCAAAATAACACTACTCACACATTGAATATAAAAAGTTTCTTATGTTAGTAAAATCATTTACGGAAATGGTTGCTATTTTTTTACACAGCAACTTTATGCATTTTTTTAATAACAAATTATTTTATTTTTTTAAATATTTCTTAACAAACAATTTTATATTCAATAAAAAATAGATAAAAAAATTTAATTCACATATAAATTTATCTATTTAAATTTTTAAAGTAAATGAAATAAATTTTTATCATAAATTATGGTATATGAATGCATTTATAACATAAATAAAAAATATTTTAAAAGATTTAAAATAAATTCAACTAATTTATAATTTAAATAAAAACAAAGTGTAAATTTTAAAATACTTTTAATATGTATAACTAAGTAATTAAATTTTATATATCAAATGAATACATTAACAATACAATACTTATGTATCAATAAAACTTTGTGGCTCCATCAATGCATCTAATTTAATATTCTTTTTATAATTAATTTTAGAATTTATTTAACTTGAAATAATTACCATTAATAAGATATTCCTTATAATTAGCCTAATTTCCTTAAAAAATATTATTTCATAGGGGTGCACGTTGATTAGATAACCGATCCAATCATCATTTTTTGATCTGATCCGATTAATACGGATCATAAAAATCATGATCCAAAACTGATCCGTAATAGTGGATCGGATTACAGATCGATTTGTGGATACCATAATATTTGTTTTTTTAATTTTAAATGATAATATAAAATATCCGAAGAATTATCTAACTTACTAAAAACATGAATTTCTAAATCAATATTCAATATTGATTACCTAATATTTTTCAATAGCGGTTGTTTTTAAAAAATAAGAATAAAATATAAAAAAATTAATATTAATGGAATAACAAACATTTATAATAAAAAAAAATATATTACCATATATACCGTTTTAACTTTACAAAATTTAAAAATATATATATATTAAAATATCGGATCAGATCATATATGAATTTTGAAAAATCGTATCCGATCCGAAACTGCACCAATCCGATCCGATTAAGTATTTGTTGTTCGGATAAACGAAAAATCGGTTCAATTACGGTTAGGTTAATTGGTTTTTCGGATCACCAGATTTTCATACACATCCCTAATTTTATATTGGATCCTAAACAATATAATTTATTAAATTTAAATAATTGATCTTATTTAAATATGTTATCAATAAAAAGATGTCTCAATAACATGACAAATAATAGTTATAAGATAAGTGCTAAGGTGGCCACTTTGCAACTTGAGAATTGTTATGAGTAAAATATTAACTAATGATTATCACTTGTCATTATAAATATGATAAACAATGTAAAGACATCAAAATAATTGATCCTAAACAATATAATTTATTAAAGTTAAATAATTGATCTTATTTAAATATGTTATATAAATAATTTGTGGTATACTTCACATCATATCAATAAAAAGATGTCTCAATAACATGACAAATAATACTTAGAAGATAAGTGCTAAGGTGGCCACTTTGCAACTTGAGAATTATTATGAATAAAATATTTAACTAATGATTATCACTTGCATTATAAATATGATAAACAATGTAAAGACATAGCAAAATAGAAGAAATATGAACTACAACTCAAACAATCCGGGTGAGATAATTTTTTGTTTAAATTCAATTGTTTAAGTTCGCGTTCATGTTTTTTGTTTCGAATGGTCCATTTCACAGTGCACGGTTTCGACCTGAATTTGCCGTATGCGACACAAAGAAATGACGAAGAACAAAAGACATCACACATATTTGAAGAATCAAGTAGTTCTCGATATCAACTTTGGCCACATCATGAGTATCAACATTACGATAATTATGATTATGAAAGACGTGATTTAAATCTTATTCCGTCATTTACTCAATCAGGTAACAAATCAAATAATGATTAAATATAGTTATTTTTTGTTGTTTTTGTTTTATCATTTAATTCTTTGGGATTAGTTTGTGATAAATGATATTTTAATAAAATAATGTATATGAAGCATATTATGAGGAATATGACGACATGAGTCGTTTTGATACAAATTTAGTGTCTAATCTGGAAGGTTATTCTATATTTTTATTTAGTTTATTTATGTTACATATGTTTTTCTTTTAAATTCTAAATAAAATATATTAAAATAATTTGACAGGTAACAAATCAAATAATGATTAAATATAGTTATTTTTTGTTGTTTGTGTTTTATCATTTAATTTTTGGGATTAGTTTGTGAGAAATGATATTTTAATAAAATAATGTAGATAAAGCACATTATGATGAATATGACGGCAGAAGTCATTTTGATACAAATTTACTGTCTAATCGTGAATGTTATTCTCTATTTTTTTATTTAGTTTATTTATGTTGCATACGTTTTTTTTAAAATTCTAATTAAAATGTATTAAAATAATTTGTATACAAATTAAGCAAAGACCTAAATCCAATTAATCACCACCTAAATAACTACGGTTAGTATACATGTTGAGTACTTTATTAAATTTTATTAAGTATACATATATATCGTACATATTTATTGTTTATATTATATGCAGATGACACATCGAGTTCAGCATGGATATTTAATGATGACAATATTGACACCGATGATGACAGTGAGTTTGTTCTTTCGGGGTACTCAACATCAGAGTATGATGATTCTGATTTGGATAATGATGAGGATGAAGAGCACACTTCTGAGCAAAATGATATTCAAGTACCATTTAGAA
The DNA here is from genome assembly GCA_009725065.1 of Utricularia reniformis. Taxonomy (NCBI): domain Eukaryota; kingdom Viridiplantae; phylum Streptophyta; class Magnoliopsida; order Lamiales; family Lentibulariaceae; genus Utricularia; species Utricularia reniformis. The sequence continues at coordinate 47,194 of RWGZ01001000.1, read as the reverse complement.
CCACTCTTAGATCACACGATATATCGACAATGGAGAATTCTTCATTTGGAAGAATTCCAAATTTTTCTTATGTCAATAATGATGATGGTCATTCCGAACCTTGGAGAATGTCACACCAATATGGGTATAACGAGAGACCATCGTATCGTGCCCCTGATGTATACCCTACACAGAGATTGTATTAGACAACTTTGTACGAAGGTAGTATGGCTATACCTTATTTTACAACTCAAGTTGAAGACATGTATGGAGATTCTATCGACCTTCCTACTGCCCCCACATACTATGATTCTGAAACCATGCAATTGGCAATTGATTATTCATTTAAAACCAAAAGTGAACTAAAAGATGTTGTGACAAAGTACTCAATAAAAATTGTTAATCGAGAATTCTATGTCAAATGTAGTAGTCGTGTAGATTATGATGTATATTGTCGTTCTACGCCAGGTGAGTGTTTTTGGAGAATAAGGGCAAGGTATCATAAAAACGATGATGAATGAGTTATTACTACATTCGTAGCAACTCATACTTGTATTGATAGAAGAAAGAAGGTTTCAAAGCATGTTAACATGACAAAAGAATGGATTTCACGACAATTAATTGAAGTTGTTTCAGGTAACCCGGATTATAAGACAATTGATGTTCAAACTTACATACTCAATGTATGGAATCATACAATTCCATACCCTAGGGCATGGTCAAGTCTTAGACGAGCGCTCGACAAGGTATATGGCACATGGGAATCATCAGTAATGGATCTTCCTAGATATCTCCAGGAAATCCAACAACAGAATCCTGGTACAATTGTTGATTGGCGCCATAAACGTGATGCGAGGGGCAAAAACTTATTGCGTTTTGTATTCTGGTCTTTTGGACCTTCCATTGATGCATTTCGTCATTGCCGTCCAGTACTATCTATCGATGGAACACGCCTTTATGGGAGGTACAATTACAAATTATTGCTAGCCGTATCCTTAGACGGTTTGGGTCATGTTCCTTCCAGTAGCTTTTGTAATAGTTGATGAAGAGAGTGCATAGTCTATTGAATGGTTTTTAGAGCTTATTCATACTCATGTTACACGTGTCCGTCCACGTATTTTCCTAATTACAGATCGAGGCTCAGGGTTCCTTGCCGGCATATCGAGATTATACACTTTTCGAGAACCTCTTGGTTATCATCGTTTTTGTCTTAGACATATTCGAAGCAATATGTTAGAAAAAAATAGAGGAAGAAACCTCAATTCAAAATGTTGGGCAGCAGGAACTGCATATTCTGTACCTGAATTCGATCGATTGATGGCTGATATTCGAAGAGAGAGCTCAGGAGCATTCAAGTACTTGACTGAAATTCCAAAAGAAAAATGGACGCTTGCACACGATGGTGGTGTGAGGTACTTACATTGTTACTATATACTATTTATTAAATATGTATATAAGTTGAAAGAATGTAATGAAGATTTTGTGCAGGTATGGTGTTATGACAACGAATCATGCCGAGTGTATGAACAATATATTTAAATGAGCTCGTAGGCTTCCAATCACGTCTTTGGTTCGGGTATAATATGAGCATAACTTGTAAAATTATATTTTATTATAATATTTTAGAATAAATGTTTGCAGGTATCATTTGAAAAATGCAAATTATATTTTGATAAGTATTCGAATGAATTTGCAGACTTGAAGATACAATGATATTTGTGGTCTAAGAAAGCGACTGATATATATATTAAAGGTGAACGTAAAAAACACGCTCTACGACCTGAAAAATTTGACAACCGAAGATTGATTGCATCAATTAGCACTAGTAATCCTTCACCCGTTGGGATCCCAACAGTGCATATTGTTGATATTTCCGCCTTGAGTTGTACTTGTGGGGAATTGACTGCTTTGAAAATCTCATGTGCACATGCTCAAACGGTACGTGTTTGTCAATTTAATTTCGTAATCGAATTCTTGAATTACCTATATTTTTAATATTACTAAATTATTTATTATATAGGCATGCAACGTCTTTGAAAAGGAGCCGAGTTTATATGTTGACAAGATATATATTCTTCATACCATAGAACAAATGTACTCATACCCATTTCATCCCGTACGAGATCTTATGTATTGGGATCATGCACCATTTCCATTGTATGTTGATGATGGGCGTCGTCGTCGACGGCGTAGTAGACATAGAACCACCCGCTTTCCGATGAGCATGGATCGTGTTCGTGGTAGAAGAGGTAATCATTCTAGAAATGAAAGAGATGGAAACATTCCGACTGGTGAGCCCTCTACAAGGCACTTATCTAATCCATCAACCATAGAACCTCATCGTCGATCAATGCATTCATCTAATCCATCAACCATAGAACCTTCTCGTCGATCAATGCAATTATCTAATCCATCAACTATAGAACCTTTTCGTCGATCAATTTAGCAAAGAATGAGACAAACTTTTACTCCAGGAAGAAATTCACATTCATAATGTCGTAAATTTGGATGTATAAATGAACTCTACTAATAATAAGTTTTAGTGCCACTTGAATGAAATTTAATGAAATTGAATATACATCTTTTTAATTAATATACAATTGGAATTAATATATAATAAAGTTTTTATAAAGTAAATATAAAATTTAATTACTTAGTTATACATATTAAAAGTTTTCTAAAATTTGCACTCTGTTTTTATTTATTTTTATAAATGCATTCATATACCATAATTCATGATAAAAAATTTGTTTCGGTTACTTTAAAATTTTAAATAGATAAATTTATATGTGAATTAAACTTTTTATCCATTTTTTATTGAATATAAAATTATTTGGTAAGAAATATTTTAAAAAATAAAATGATTTGTTATTAAAAAAATGCATAAAGTTGCTGTGTAAAAAAACATCAACCATTTCCGGGCAATTTAGGGTAGTAACCGTGTGAGTTAGTTATACTTTATTTACAAACCATTTTCAGTAAATGATTTTACTGACATAAGAAATTTTTTATATTCAATATTTCAGTAGTGTTATTTTGATGATAAAACATTTTGTCAGTGTCAAATAAATAAACTCTAAAAAGTTGATGTTAGTTTGTAAATAAAGTAAAACTGACACAGTTACTATATGAAATCCCCTATATAATATCATATATGATGATATGATCAAATATTATAAATATTTGTTAATTACCTTAATTATTTTATCTCGTCTATATAAGGAGGCTTTAGAGTTCATTGTTAACCACTTCAATACTCTTGTATTCTGAATTTCCTTTTCGTGTGTGTGTTGTATTCTTATAATGTGATAGTGAATTTTGTCGTTCCGCTGGTAATGTGGTTTTTTCATCCCGAGTTTCCACGTTAAATTTATTGTCGTTGTTTTCTCTTTTGCTTTAATCATCGGGTTTTAATTAATCTATCGAGGTTATTTGCACACGTGTTTAATCCCCAATAATTACGCAGATGGGAAAACGAAGAATGAGTTATCTTCAACAAAGCCGATAAAAATATATCAGTGAGAGAGAAGAGTTCAATTTGAATTGGGCTTTCGACTTGACGTTATATTAGTTATCTTTAATTTTATCGTTTTATGAGAGGAAAGCACGTCGAAGAATTAACTCTAGTGTCATTGATTTCTCCCTACTTTGGGGTTTCTACGTAAAATCACATGAATTCTTGTTTCGTTTTTTGGCTCACATAGTTTTCCCAATAAATAAGACACGATGCACAATTTTTATGGATACCAACAAATGAGACCAATTGATGGTGCTCTAAAAATCTAATAATTATTCGTCCAAATTATTTTACCATTGTGTCCAGCATGATTCTATAATCATTGTGAAATATTTGTGGATAAAATGGTAAATGTGTGAATTTGAAATAAGGAGAAAGAAATTGAAAGGAAACAGGTGGAGGCATGATCATGTTCATCATTACCGTATGATTTCTGAGTAGCCCCCACACAGTAATCTGACACGTATGCTCCTACACAGCTGTATTGTATTCAGACATTACATGCCACGCAATCTCTGATTTCCTGCCTTCTTCATTTACAACAATCACGTGCTCTCCTACTCGGCCCCCACTACTCATACCAGTATTGAAATCCTACTATCAACTTACTTTTACAATAATCACATTAAAAATGTGATTATTCAGATTAATCTTTTAAAATATGATCGTTTATTAAATTTAGAAAAACAAACCTCATAAGAAAACAATACATTAAATACTTATAATATTACATACATTGAATTTATCATATTCTTGAGTTCTTCATTCTTAAATATATATTTTCCGACGTTTCACATTCATAACTATTATTAAAAAACAAATCATCATTAAATAACATAATCGTGATTAAGATAAATGTGTGTAGATTAGCAACATATCATTGAGTTTTCTTTTGTTATGTTATTAGACTAACTATTAAATATTCAAATTGCGATTTTGTTTAAACATACAAAACAAAAGTAACTATGATATTATCATTATTTAACAAATTATTAATTTATTTTACTTGTAATAATTATAATATTAGTATATTATATTTTATATATAATGATATATAAATTAAGATAAAAAAATATCACAATTATGATATATAGTCCTCAATTTTATAATGCTAACCAAACAGAGTTATTGTAATTGAATCGAGTATTTTGAGTAACATTTTAATAAATAATTTCAAAGAAATAGAATGAGAAAGAGATTTAAAATGAGTGTGGAAAATCAGACGGGACAAAAGTAAGTAAAATAAGATAATAAATATTGAATGAGAGTGGGTCAAAGTTGTAACTCTTGTAATAATAAATGAAAAGCTGATGAGACAGCAACATTTCCTCATTACATTTAATGTTATCGTAAATCGAACCCACCATTTAATCTTCTAACGGTTCTTATCATTCAACTTCTAAACCCAACTCTTAAATTTAACCGCCCTATCATATAATAATAATCAGTATAATATTCTATATACATTTAATATTAGATAATAATGAACTAAATCTATGATTTCTTTTAACGTGTTAGATGCCCTTTGTCAATAATATATATTACTTTACTTAAATAATTTTTACCCATTTAGGATACTTAGTTGCGGAAATTCAAACTTAGCAAAACTCAAATCGAACATCGAACCGAACACATTCCTTGTTCGAATAATTTCAAGTCCTATTAAAAAGGAAAAAAATGATATTTTTAGAATATTTATTACAATTTGCATAAATTAAACAAAGAACATACAAAAAAACCCAAAACCCTAGAAGCCATATTTGTGCAACACCCAAATAAAATATCTTTTAATTTAAAACAAATCAATTAATAATGATTTGTAATTTGCACTTCATTTTACAACTATCTGTCTAAGGGAAATTTAGTAAGTTTTAAAATTAATTAACTTAAAATATAATTCAAATTTGATTTACGACAAAATATTTAATTGTACAACATTATACTGAACCTATAGGGCATTAATTCCATGGTTACCGACAAAATGAATAGAATAATTTACACACATTTACAAAGCATTCATTATATTAGGTTATTTATTTAACTGGATTTTTGTTAAATAACTAAATATAAAAATATATACGAAAAGTTGCTAAATAAAGTAGCATCTCCCGTAAAAGAGAATTTTATTTAATTTAGGAATTAAATCTTGTGTTGTTAAGCAATAAATATTGGTACCTACCCAAAGAAATAAGTTTTAATATTATTACCAGAAATTCTCTTAAATTTACAGGTGCGTAGGTAAAGAATTCAAAGCAAATTTCTTCTTTCTTCTTCTCGTTGAGCGGGCCAACCCAACCCAAACCCAAAACCCAACCACCTCATCTCCTCGGTTCCCGCTACACTCATATTCCAATACCCACTCATCGCCGTCGGATGTAAGTTTTCAACGGCTACGATCTCTCTTTCCGCAATCGCCCTCTTTTTATCAAACGTGTTTTGCGGAAGGCCAAAACTCATACAAAAATCAATATGTTAAACGATTTTTAAATTTGTTAAACGGTTTTGGTAATTTACCGAATTTAATATTATTTAATTTAAAAATAATAACTTTTTTATTTAATTATATAATTAATATATGGTTATTTATATTTTATTTAATTTTAGAAAATTCTATATTCGAAAACAATTTTTTTGATATTCTATTTTCAAAATTCGATTCAGTTCGCATGTATTTACCAAATGAAGGCAACTAGGACTTGAACAATACACTCATATGGTAAAGACAATAATATCCTTTAAATAATCATATATAATTTCAATATTAATGAGTTAAATTATATATTTACTTTAAACATTCTATTTTCCTTCTCCCCTTATTATAATGTAATAAAAATTACAATATTAATGAGTTATATTCATTTAATAAAAAATACTAAATCCCTATGTTATTTTCTCTTTACCGTATTTTTTTGTTTTTTTCAAACACGGTATAAATGTTTTACCTGTTATTATTATAATCACGCGACAACTAGAATTCGAAATTTAGTTAATCCATCTTTTTTTGAACCAACTAATGTTCTAACCATAGTCACTCTCATTTTATATAAAATCTATTCATCGGATAAGTTAATCCCAAATTAGTAAATTGGGTTGTATTTAATTTAATTATTTGAATAAATTGATGGTATTTGTGATTACAAAGAAATCATATCAATACATTATACAAATAAGCTATAGTAGCTAATCTTTTTTTAAACAAACGAATACAACAAAATCCATTTTTCATTATGAGTTTTGTCAATTTTGTCTAATTTAAATACAAAATAAAAACCTCAAAAATACTAATAATGATATTTGAAATAATAAAAAATATATTTTATATATGAGAGTGACAGTAGACAATAAATTAAGGAGAAGGGAAGGTGGAAAATAATAAGGTAATGATGAAAGGGAAAAGAAAGAAGAAAACCCTGTCGCATTTATTGGGTTTTCTCTTTTCTGCTCTTTCTTCTGTAAGCCATAACTTTTAAATTCCAGGCACTGTCTTGCTTCTCTCATCCTCATTTCAAATGAAAAAAAAAACTTATATTTCACTGTTTACAGGGTCGCTAAGTACACAGGACAATCGTAGTATATAGAAAGACCCCATAAGTAAAAGAGTGGATCCACGGCTTGGGTTCGTTCGCGTTGTGTTGAATGGATTATCAGACAGTGTGTTCCTTGGGAATGAATGTGGTAGAGATTTCTAGAAAAAAATAACTTCCTCTCTCCTTTTTTAGGGTTTTTTTTTGTGGTATGACGTGGGAATTAGGGATTGTGATTATGTTAAAGTGGGAATATTGCAGAGGTAATTAAGAGATCATCAGCATCTGAATCATAAGCAAATTATTTTGGTTGTGGGGTAGTCAGTAGGTAGTCTTATTGGTATCTGTGTATGTGTCTCTGAGCGAAGATCAAGAGGGCGTAGCTGTTTGTTTTGTCTATATAATCCAACAACCTGCACAACCCTTTTTCACCTCTCTTTCTTCTTCTTCTTGTTCTTGTTCTTGTTCTTGTTTTTCTTGTTGTTTAGAAAATAGAAGGAAAATGGCGTTGTGGGGAATGTTGGCTGGCTCGAGGCTACTCTTGAGTTAGCTCTCTAAAAATGCTTCGGACCAGGCTTCATTCCCCTCAAAAACAGCATTTCCCGTCAGCCCCTCTTCTTCTTCTTAGCGAGTGTTGAAGATGAGAGGAATGTTGTCTGGCTCGAGACATGCTTCATATTCTAATACTGATACTGTTCTCGGACCAGGCTTCATTCCCCTCAACCACCACTCGCATTTTCTTCATCTTTTTCTTTAGCTGTATGTTTTCTCGAGTTTCGGGTACAATAATGCCATTTTCAGTTCTCCAATTTCTCAAAACACGAAACCCTCATTCTTGTTTCACAAAAGCAGCAAGTTTTTTCAGATGACAGGAAGCTCATTATACAATTGAAATCTCTTTCACTGAAATATCAAACCAGACAAACGCTTACCCCTCCCAGTTTTCTTGTTTCTGCAGGTAAAAGAGAGAAGGAAACAAGCATTAAGTGTAGATTTGACATGATACCTTATCAAGGAGTTTTTTTATTGCTCGTGCCTTGAATTTTGTGTATTCATTTTCATTGAGATGTGAGCAAGTCCATGTTCTTCCATTGACAACCTCTTCTACAAAGGATGGATGTCAACTTTTAACCACAGTTGAAAAAGTGGCCTGGGAACTTGTTTTTTTGTTTTTTCACTGTACTATAAGACCCTACAATTATATAATCTTCCCACATTTTATTTTATCCCAATTTGTATATTATTTTTAATTATATAAATAACATACATTCTTAGGTTAACTTGTGGTTTTTTTGTATAATTTTTTAATAATATGATATATAGTAATATTAAATATAACCAATAATAGAACAACATTATTTAAATAAAAAACATAAGAAGAAAACATTAATTTATAATAGATAAGAAACATAGCATTGGAGACATCATCCATTATTATAGGGATAATGTCATCTATATGTCAATACGCTTGAGATTGAAAAGATGTATTAAAATACTTTGGATTTGGTATAAATTACAATTTTAATGAATTACAATTTTAGAAAATCATATCATACATACATGCTATTACAATACTTGTAGTTATGTAAGTCATTTTTATGTAAAAATATCAATATATCATTGTATTGTATATAAAAAATTACAAACTTAATTATATTATAATTATTAGAAGTAAAGATAATTAGTTATTCTTAAATCACGATGATGTGATTTTTTAACGATCAATGTACCACAATTTTAGTTTTGTTTTGTGTGTGTTAAAAAATCATAATTTAAGTATCTCACCGTATTATACCCCTACTTTTATTGGAAACCAAACAAATCTATTGTTCCGAGAATACAACCAATCATAAAATGAGGACGATACACTTTTTCATATATAATTTATTTGAATTATTTATAATTATTAATATAAATTTTAAGATATTTATAATTAGACTAGAAATTGTATCCACTTATAGTATTTTTGGTACGCGTACCCAAGTAGCAAACACTAATGCACCACTCCAGCAAATATTTTTAAAAGGAAAATAAATAAATATTACAAGAGTAAATTGTGTCACTCAGAATTATTAGGCCAAGAGGAAATAAAAGCTTGGGCCAGGCTTATAAAATGGGCTCGCTGTAAATGTAACCGTTATGCTAGATGTACACGTAATGTTATAGCCGTTGCGATTATCTCTCGGGGACATCAAGGAGAAATAGTGAAATACAATGCCTGAGAGATTACGAGGGATAGAAATCAGCGCCGTTGTTGGAGATTTTTCACCCTATTCTTTTTCAATTTGGATAAATCTTCTGTATATTTAAATTATTTGATGAATTTTGGTGTTGATAGGGATGTTTTGAAGCACCGATCAGTACATTGGTTGATATTGTTACCGTGTTCTAGTAATATAGGTTTTGAAGATATTGAGGATTTAGAGATGTAGGATTTTATTTCTTTCCTGTGTCTTTGATAGCGTCTATGTTTTCAATCTCAGTATCTTGTGGTTCCAGACACCCCCAGGTTTGGGGAATGGCCGTCTTTTTTTGACAGGGAAACGTAAATCTGGGGTTCATTTGTTTAAGTTTTGCTATTCGCTAATTTGTTGGTCTTGAAGTTGAAATAGCGTACCCTGTGTAAATAATGCCTCTAGACGCTAGAGTTAGACCTGACATGTTTTTATTCTTTGCTCCATTTTTTCCCTTTTTGATCTGGTGGAAATCTACAGCTTCCTGAGCGTTCTTAATGATGATAACTGATAAGTATGAACCCTTTGTTATACACATTATTCCTTCAAGGCTGTATTCTATGACCTTGAAGGTAGACGCAGCTAAGTAATATTATTTGTTATCTTTTACATCTTAATGTTTTTTCTGGATTGCGATTCTATTTGTAAAATCCCTTGATTTTATTACAGTTTTGGAGTTTGTATTGGATTTTATTTATTCATTATCACCGCGTATGTGTTACTTTACTCCGTTTCAAGTTCAACATGATGTATTTTTATGCAGATTCTATGTAATTCTAGCTGTAAAAGACTAACTCTGTCCCTTGCTTTCCTCGAGTCCTAGGTTAGGTTTGTTGTTTGGAAATATACAGCTCTGATCAATTTGGATTGCTTATCTGAAGCATTTGCATTTGTATTCTCTCTGATATCATTTCATCTTTGAATTTCTGTTTGGCCAAATATGAACTTCACTTGTTTATGGTGACTCTTCTTACTAATGATCTGAGAAGTTTTTCTTGATCCATAAGAATACCGTTTATCCAACCCGAAGTGTTCACAGTCGATGCTCAGGTTTATACTTGAATGATCTGAGAATTTGCTGATGGCTAATATCACCAATCTTTTGTGGGTGTTATTTGTTCTCGGATAATACTCTGAAGTCTGAATCTTCATTTTCTGGCTTGGCTGGCTGGCTCTCATTGGAGTATTACTATGTTGTCAAACTAGCTGTTGACCGCTACAGAGATCAGGAGAGGTAACTAACTATAGATTAAGTCCCTGGTCAATAACAACATTGAATTAGTGGGCCAATTCTTTTTGACGAGCCGAGGACGTACCATTAAAGTGTCCTATGGGTCACCTACTGTTTACTTTGCCTTCCACCCACTTTTGCCTTCTCTTTATATCGGAGTTTCGATTCTTCCCATTCTAGAACGGTGGCGCCGATGGCGGTGGACCTCATGTCTGGGTGCAGAAGCAGGACCCTCATCACTCAGACTGCTGCACAGGAAGCTGCTTCTGGTTTACAGAGAGTGGAGAATCTCATCAGGCTTTTCTCATCTCAAGAGAATAATCACCAGCCGGAGGTGGACGGCGGCGCCACGGAGATGGAGGAGGATTTTACGGCTGTGGGTAGGTTTAAGAAAGTGGTTTCAGTGCTAGGTCGGAATCGGACTGGGCACGCGCGCTTCAGGAGAGGACCGTTGAAAACTTCTACAGGTTCTGATTCTTTTTCATGTCCTGATTCTGAGCTTCCGAGAGGTGAATCGTTTGGGTGTGATCAGAAAATCTACTGCCCTACTCCGATTCAGCAGGTGGCGCCGCCGGATTATCATCTGAACCTAGCAGAGAATTTCAAGGAATCGGCAAAATCAGAAACAATTAGCTTCTCTTACTCACCGGAGCCTTCTAGAACGACTTCATTCATCTCTTCTTTATCCGGCCGTGAAGCAGAGAACGGCAAACAGTTAATCCAGGCCTTTTGCAGCTTCCCAAGCTCCACCATTATTCCGGCGGTATCAGCTGTCAAAAGACGATGCAGCTCATCGGAAAATGCCAACTGTAACTGCTCAAAAAGAAGGTAATTATGAACCCCATTGTGTTTAATCAAATTTCCTGCACTACAATCTCAGATAATCTACTTTTTATGCAGAAAGATGAGAGTGAAGAGAGTCATTAGGGTTCCGGCAATTAGCATGAAAATGGCCGATATTCCGCCGGACGATTTCTCCTGGAGAAAATACGGTCAGAAGCCCATCAAAGGCTCTCCTCATCCCAGGTAATCATATCCTTTTCGTGTGTCAAGAAAACACATTGGTGAATGTGGATTTGAAGTTCAATTCACATATGCAATAAAATGGTTTCTTGTCCCAACAGAGGCTATTACAAATGCAGCACTGTGAGGGGCTGCCCTGCTAGGAAGCACGTTGAGCGAGCTTTAGATGATCCGACAATGCTGATCATCACATACGAAGGCGATCACAACCACATTGTCGCAGATACCCCGAGCTCCCTCGTTCTACAATCCTCTTAGACGGATTGCTTTCATCGAAAAGGAAGATCAGGTTCAAGAACAGGCTGATCAGGTTTGTTTGGTTAATCCATCAACCTCTTCCCTTCTTGTATTGAATATTTTGCCTATGTTTTGTTCAATCTCTGCATCAATGTTTGAATCATAATTGCAACAATACATCTTTTAAGGTTAGTATGGTTATCTTTTTTAGGGTTTAAGCCCAATTATGGAATATTGGCCAATCGGGTATAAGCCTGTTAGATGGCCCAAGAATTCGTAAATTTTTAATTGTGTAATATTGATATGTGAAAACATATTCTATACATCTATCTATATATAAAAATAATAAGAGTACTAAAGTGTTAAATTAATAGCTTGTAAGAATGTGAAAGATAACAGCCGACCGTTGATGTTTCTAAATTTATTTGTATATTCCTTAAAATAAATAAATATGAGGAGGAATCCAGACCGTTCATTCATTGTATTCTATTGAAATTGAATCGGGTGGAGGGGGAGTTTAAGAGTTTTATTATTGCCAAAATCAAGTCAGCTTATAAGCGTCTCCTCGTCTCTCTATTTGTACCCGATTTTGATTTCTTTTTGAGCATTTTCTTATTGAGAAATGTCTGGGGGAGTCGCGCGCGGACGACTGTTAGAGGAGCGAAAATCTTGGAGGAAGAATCATCCGCATGTTTGATACATTTTCTTGCCTTGTTCGGTTTTTTCTTCTTGGTTTACTGTGATTGATTTTCCTTCCAGGGTTTTGTAGCGAAGCCAGAGACTCTGCCTGATGGCACTGTTAATTTGATGGTTTGGCGTTGCATCATCCCTGGTAAAGAAGGGGTAAGTAATTAAGAAGTATTCTTTAGGACTTTTTATGTTACCCCTACAACGAAAACAATGTAAAGGAAATGATCGAGAAAGAATTTCTCAGATTTTCTTAGTTGTAGAAACTCTAGGTTAAAGTATTTCTTGGCTCATTCGATTTGGTCATCACTGATCTGCGTAGTTCCTACTATTATTAAATGATTGTCTCACATTATATGCTGAATTTTGTCTCATTGTTGTGTTTGAACTTGTCAAGTTCTATTCTGAATGATTTGTTGATTTCACAGCTATGTTTACTCCATGTATTGATCTTGGTTTTAGCCTTAATTCACATAATTGTAGTTTTTACTGAGCTTATGATTCTTATAACAAAACTCAGATAGATTTCATGGTATTCTTGTTTCTTGTTTGCAGACTGACTGGGAGGGTGGATATTATCCTTTGACTATGCATTTCAGTGAAGATTATCCAATCAAGCCTCCTGAGTGCCAATTTACACCCGAATTTTTCCATCTAAACGTATACGATTCAGGGCGTGTATGCCTCTCCATCCTCAACGAAAATACAGTAAATGTACAATGTAAATGAGGTGAAATGTTCATTTTAGGGTGATTTATCAAATTCATTCTTCTTTTAGGGATGGCGCCCTTCGATCTCGTTGAGACAAATCTTAGTGGGAATCCAGGATTTGCTCGACCAGCCTAATCCTAAGAGCGCTGCAGTAGTTCATGGACACACTCTTTTCACAAAGGTATTATTTCAACTCAAATTACAGCATTCTCTGATCATATTGTATTATGAAAAATGGTGACTGGTGCAGGATCCAGATGAATACAAAAGAAGAGTTCGTGAGCAAGCCAAGAAGTATCCGTTGATCGCCAATCCGACGGATTAAAACAGGTGATTTTCATCTAATCTAACGAATGATTGTAGTTTTGCTGTGTTTCTCTTTGAACATGAATTGCATAGCAGTAGCTTTGCTTTCTTATCTCTTACTCATTTCAGAATTCGGATATCGCTCCATGTTTTCGATAAGTTATTAGCACTATCATTCGGAATAACCATTCGAGTTTGTACATATTGTGGATGAGAAAATTATGGATATTTGTACATATAAGTTATGATCTCTTATATACAATTAATGAATAATATGGAATGATAAGATCAATTAAAATGGTGACATTAAATATTTCAAACTCAGCATATCTAAGGGGCTTTGATTTGGGTGACTTATATCAATGCAAAATAGGATATCAAAACAATTAACAATAAACACAATCTTAATCCATGATATATTTTATATATTTTTATTAAAAAGTAAACTGTTAATTTTATGTGAACTAAAATGAGGGGTATCCATTGAAATCTGGTGATCCGAAAAATCGAGGTAACCGAATCGTAAATACTTAATCGAATCGGATACGGTTTTTCAAAATTCATATCTGATATTTTTATTATATTTATATTATTTTCTAATTTTATAAAATTAAAACGTTATATATGGTAATATATTTTTTCCTTATTATAAATATTTGTATTTCCATTAATATTAATTTTTTTTTATTTTTTATTCTTATTTTTCAAAAATAACATATATAGAATAATATCAAATAATCAATATCGAAAATTGATTTTGAAATTCAAGTTTTTAGTAAGTTAGATAATTATTCGGATATTTTATATTATCATTTAAAATATTCTTAATTTTACAATTGATTTTATTTTTATAAGTTGTGGTTGCGAATATCTAAATGAATTATGTTTATTTTTTGAAGATTCATGTACTTAGAAGAAAAATATAATTCATTGCTTAGGTACATTTGTTTTAATTCAATTCCTATATTGAATTCAAGTTTTGTTTTATAGATGTTTGAAAATTATGAATATACGTTTTTTGGTTGTTTTATAATTTGTATATTTATCAAATAAGTAATTTTTTTTTTTGTGATTAGTGATAATTTCTTATAATCAATTATAATTAAAAAATAAATATTCTGATATTCGCAAATCGATCATAAACCGATCCGTAACCCGATCCACTATTGCGGATCGGTTTCGGATCATGATTTTTATGATCTGTATCCATCGAATCGGATAAAAAAAGTGATGATCAGATCAGTTACGCGATCCACGCACATCCCTAACTAAAATCAATCACATAATCATTTGTTATCAAATATTTTAGTTTCTAAACTTTCATTTTTTACAAAATTGATTTTCATAATTTGTAATTTAATATTTAGTTCTCGGACTTTAAAATTCTAGGAGATTTGATAATCTAAATCTGTAAAATTTGACAAATAAGATCTCCAATATGACAAAATCGATCTCCGAAATTTGATTTTAACCGAAAAATTCATTTGTCAAAATTGAAAAACTTTATGAGACTAAATATGCCATAAATACTAAATTTTATGGATTAATTTTATCAAAATATAAAAGAATGGTGATCGATCTTTTCATCTTTATATTTTGAGAATTTAAATTGTTATAATCATAAAATTTTGAAAACCAAAATCATGAAATTATGTGGATTAAATTTGAGTATCATGCTATAAATATTAAATTGATTTAAAATTATTATTTGAATTTTTAAAAATTGATGGCGTGAGGTTCACCTTGGCATATATGTGAATTAGATCTAAGTCCATGACCAAATCAATGAATCACATTTGAAGAACACGCATATATGTTTTTAATGTCAATGATCTACTCGAAAAAAAATGTCATTGGGGTTCTTTGGAATAGGTACTATGATGGGAACCGTAATGTGAAAAAATTATTGACCAAATTGTATTTTTAGAAATGAACGATTATAATATATTATTTAAGCTCAATTTTAATAATAATATAAACAAATTCATTATATTTACAACAAACCTAAAAACTTCAACCAAAAAATGATGGTCAAAGACTGCAATTTTAGAGTGCTCGAGTCGTTGTGTCCCGAGGCGCAGGTAACACTGCATGTGACCTTGTTCCTTTATTCTTACCAAATCTCCATTTCAAACCCTAAAAAGTACAAAATTTCATGGGAAACTGTAAAATATCATCTTCTGATTTCGATCCAATCGCTCGAATTCGACCAATCGGCTGATTCTTCTCCGATTAGCACTTGGATCCGTTCAGAAGGTGAAACGGAGCACGATTTTTCTGTACAGAGCTCGCCGGAGGAGAATGATTCCGGGTAATAAAATTGCGGTGAGGGTAAAGATGTAATTAAACACCAATCGAAAGGGCATCTAGGGGAAGAAGAAGAAGTTGAGGGGGAGGGTTTTTCGTTTTCCACGGCGTCGATTACTTGCAGGAAAGGATGGTTTAATAGCATCGCTGCCGTCCATCTGACGGCGGGATCTTTAGCGAAGCATTTTTTGAGGAAATCTTTGCCTTCTTCTGAAAGAGAAGCTGGGATTTTCGGCACGGCTTCGCCGGAGCCAATTTTTTGAAAAAAAGTTGATATATCGGAGCACTGCCGTACCGGATATCCGGAGGTCATCTCCGCTATTACGCAACCTAGAGCCCAGATATCAGCCGGGGTTTCTTGTTCCTTCTTGGAGACCATCTCCGGTGACATATACATCGGCGTTCCACGCATATCCCGCCCACCGCAGCCAACTTGCTTTGCTAGCCCGAAATCAGCTATCTTGACGCCGTTATCGGGGCCCAAGAGAATATTCTGTGGCTTAATATCACAGTGAACATACCCCAGTTCATGAATATACCGAATTCCTTCAACCAACTCTTTAGTGTACCGGCGAACTTCAGACTCTGGCAACCTCCGATCGCCGCGATTCTTCAACTTCTCCGCTAAAGATCCACCGGCGGCGTACTCAAGAAACACATTATACAACTTATCACCATTCTCCCACGAAAAACTCTCCCCAAAGCAACGAATAACATGCGGACAATCCTTCAATTCCTCCAAAGTAATCTTCTCCTTCACCAGAGACGCAAACTGAGAAGCCGAACACGACTTCACCGCCATTAATGGCGGAAGTAAATTACTCCGTCCAATCGACACCGCTAAATCGACGGTGGCAAAATTCCCCTGCCCCAACCTCTGGCCTCTAACCCACTCCATATGCAATTGGAAGAAGAAAAAAAGGAAAGTTGAGATTGAGAGAAACCAGGAGTCGTGAGAAGAAGGTGTATGTATTTAAAGGAAGAAGGCAAATTGGTAGGAAAAGTAATACTATCTATTTTTAAAATGTTTCAAAATTAATGTTTTTATAATCCCCTTCAAATTAAAAACTCATTTTTAACAAAACTTTAGAATAAAACTCTTTAACTTTCTTATTGGTCCTCAAAGTTCACAAATTTTTTAAATTAAACCATACAAATTTCAACACTTGAAATTTGAGAATTATACATAATAATATAGAAAAGTTTTCAGTACATCAATTATTGAAGAAATATGAACATAACATTTTTCTTAATTTGCTGAGAATAATCAATAAGGTTATATGTGATTTATTTCTCATATTTCAAATTAATGTATAGTATCTTTAAATATGACATTTCAATCAAAACCCTACTCGATAATAACTTACTAAGTAAACACAGCGCACCCAAAAAATGTTTTTAACTAACTCATCTTTATCTAATGTAAAAGCTTGTTAATAATGGATTTTTTTAAATGAATCATTTAATTTAATGTAAAATGTTTTTATTATTTTTCATGGGTAGATTAAAATAAAGGGTGATTTTTGCATGTGACCTTCCAACTTTCGCGTGATTTAAAAGACATATCTTCCAAATTATGAAATTGTAAATATGATACCTCAAGTTAACAAAAATATGCAAATATAACACATCAAGTTAATAAAAATATGCACATATAACCCTACAACTTTAATTAAATGCATGTACGACACCTCAAGTAAATAATATCGTTTAATATTGACCCTCTACGACATTGTTATTGTTTTACGTCCGAATGCACATTTCTCGAACTTGAAGTATCAATTTTGTATAATTTTTCGTATAAAAAACTTATTTGCATAATTTGTTAACATTGAGAACGAACACTGCTAACGAAAAATGTTTGCAAACTTAACGAAAAATCATGTGTCAAATACCATATGTAAAAAACAAACGATTTTGATAACTTGAGGGGTTATTCCTATAATTTTATAAGTTATAAGACATAGCATTTACACAACTAGTAAGTTTGGAGCTATTTATGTAATTTTCTCTTAAAATAAATGATATTTATTGAGAAATGGATTGAATTTAATGCATTTGGAGGCGGGAAATTTTAATGAGCAAGTGGAGGGAAACGTGTTAATTGTCAAAATCTATCTTTCCAAATATATCTAAACCAAATCTTTATAATATAAACTTCACTCATTTTTATCTCAATTTATAAACTATGGTTAACAATTATTTAACTATAGTTAGATGTAATTATGGCCCTAGATCACTCTCTACACATCTCAAATCTAGGGTGCACAATATGACCAAAAAAGATGAATAATCAGTATAATTTGTTGAAAAATATTAAATTTCTCTCATTATTTGAATTGATTTATAAGAGATTGAGAATCATAATAATTGAATTATTCAAATATTTTCATATGTAGCCTTTTCTATCTTATACGTTATATCAATACATACCCTTCATGTACTTGAAATGTAACATGGTATCGAAGCATGTTCAGAAAATCTTAAGTGACTTTGGGGTTAATTCGCTCAATGAAATTGATTGATTGATTACCACTGATTTAAATTGTTAGATGATTAGACTTGAGAGTGATATGTTGCAATATGTAAAATTATCACACATCGAAAGTGTCAGATTATTTGGATTAATTTATAAGAGTTGTTGAAGATTAGAGTAATTAGCTTATTCAAGTCTCTTACTTACGATATGTTATGTTTTTTCTTCTACGCTATATTTGTGTATAATTGATTGACTAGAATTTTAACATAATTAATTAGGTTTTTTGATATATTACAAATCTATAATTTAAAAACAATATATATATTCCAATTTTTGTTAGGACCATGATATAACATAAGGAAGTAACGTTGATTGTGACGTGGACCTCAACAGTCTTTATTTCCTTAATTAGTAAAACACATAAATTATTTATTTATTTATTTTGAAGACAACAATATTTGGTTGTGACGTGTTTAGGCATGGCTCCGATGAACATGGCTTTAATGTCGGACGCAAGTTGGGGGACAAGATGTTGGTCCCAAACAATCCATTTGTTTATTTATGCAGTTTTTAAATTTCCGGTAAACCGACCCGTTATACCGGAAATTTCGGACTTAACGGATTCGGCCAGTATTTTGGCAAAATACCGATTTGTACGAGTTTTTCGGGTTGAGTTGGGTTTTGTGGGTCGGGCCGGATTGCAGGTTAGGTTGGGTTTATATTAAAAAAAATAAAATATTCATATTTTATAATTTAATTTATTTTAATATTTCGGTACATATCCGATATACCCGAAACATATCCGGTATACCGATCCAATGAGCTTGTCCGGTATACCGTCGGTACCGATTTTTAAAACATTATATTTATGTACATGTAATCTAATACAAACACACACAACTTGATGCATTTCTTCAATAACCATTTCTATTATTTTTTTGTTTGTCAAGTTCAAATAACAAAATGAATTTAAATAAAATATGAAAATTTATTCAAATATTTTATATTATAATCTTATTATGTTAGATTTAGAGTCTAATTAAAATTACGATGAGTGAAAGTGAATGAATGAAATATAACTACATGGAATACACTTTAAAATTCTTGAAAAATCATTATTTGATATTATTTTCATCTTTATAAATCTAATATCTCATTTTTATACTAATATATAACAAATTGAATATTTTTTTTCAAGTATAATCGTTCAGTAGATTTGGACTTATGAATTAAAATGAATTGTACTTCTCAATAATGATACTTATGATTTTTATTGAATAAGTCAAATCCCATGGAAATGTAACACATCATGTTATATATTATATATGTTCACACTTTGTATCTAAATTGATAGATATCATAAATTTCATATGTTCTTGTGAGTTTCCAAAATCCCAAATCACCTTACCTATGTTACTCAATCTTAATAAAATTGATCCATTGAGCTTGAGAATATGTGATGTGTTAAGGTACAATTCTCATTCATATTGAAAATTAAAAGAATATAATAAATGAGTTTACAAGTGTGAAATGGTAGAATGATAATTAATTTATTCAAATATTTATAGTATTGTATCGATACCTTAGATTATATCTATCCATAAATTGATTAGACTATAGAAATTTTACAGTTTTGCATTTCCTTTTTGTGTTAAAAAAGGAACAAGGTGTGTGTAGTTATTATCATGTTAGGAGACATCCCATTTGTGCTTGTCTCTTACCAAACCCAACAACATTATCATTTAAATTAATCTTAATATCAACTAGTAGTTTAAGTAAATAATTGCTCATTGCTTCTTTATTTTACATTTGTGGAGGTGGGAAAACTCTCAGTTTATCGATTTTAAAAGTTATTGGGTTTGTTTGGTATTCAAATTAAAACTGCGGTGCGGTGTGGTGCGATGTACAGATCGTGATTTTCTTATGTTACACAAAACACAAGCTTAATTGCGATGTGATAATCGATAAAAAATCATGATATCATCACATCTATTAAAACCAGCTGTGGCCTCATTGTGATTTTGGAAAAGACTAATTTGTCTTTAATTCTATTAATTATAATAAATTATATTTATTATTATATATATATAAGAGTATATTAGTATTTTTACGTAAATCGCGATCATCATATCTCACCACACCTCACCACATCTCACAACACCGCAATTTTAAAAAGTTATACCAAACAAACCCATTATTTGAAATTTTCTTTAACCAAAATCAAATTGTTAGTAGTCGCTTCAAACAATTACAAATAAATCAGAATATATTTAATTGGTAAGTTTTAGACGTTTTATATATTATTTTGAAGTAGATGTGTATTTGACAACATAAGCTATATATACATTAAGGTTGTTATTCGATACGAATAAATCGAATTTGATTTATTCATATTCATTTAAATTTGAGTGTTCACATCATGTTTATATTAATTTGAATTTTTATTTGAGCTTCTATTGTTATTCAAATGTATCTATATTTTAACTTGAACGAACAAGGAACATAACCGAATAACGAACTGTTCGCACTACTTAATAACCCAATAGTGAACAATTTTTACTGAAACTGATTTTTAACGACTAAACCGCATTTGAAAATGAGTTCCATATTTACATTTTTGGTTATTTCGATGTAAAAAAAGAGCAAAAAATATCCCCAATACCCTAACCAAGAGGGAAAAGTATTCAAAGAAAATAGAAATGGCAAAAAGGTTTATTGGTTCAACATAAACAAGCGCAAAAACACAACATAGACATAATTTGATACTCCAAACAAAGCAAGCGAATCGAGATATTCCACGGGTTGCATTACCTGACGAATGATCATGAATCGGGTAATACATACAAGCTTTTCAATACGCAGACCGCCTGCATATCATGATCAAAACCATAATGCGATCATGATGCCACTAAATAAGTTCAATAACTAATAATAGTCAGTGTACCTAGGAGAGTGGGAAGATGAACGAGAGCGGGAGCTAGAGTATGAGCGATAAGGGGAACGAGACCTCCGGGAAGAACGAGAGTGAGAATGAGATCTAGATGGAGACCGTGATGCATATTTTTGTGAACTTCTCCGGCTTGGGCTTTGGCTTCTCCTGTGCCTTCTGATAATGTACAACGCAAACTTTTGTTATAAGCTGACTGGGGATAAAACTTTTCAAGAACTATAGGGACTTGACTATTAATACCTTGGAGAGCGGCTGCCGCTGCGGCTTCGGGTCACACGGCTTGTTTCTGCAAGTTTTTCAAGCCTCTGGCGCTCTTGTTCTCGTCTCTTGGCCGTTTCTATTGCTGTGTCCTTCTTAACTGTAAATCATTGTTGCAAGATATCAAGTGCAAATAAGCATTTAGAGAGAGAAAATAGGGAAATAAGTTCTCATTCTGCTCGTTACTAGAAATGCTACTATATCACAGATTAGAATCATTGCATCGTTCCTAAATAAGCATCAAGAAAATTATACTTTGTATGTTTAGTTGTTTGTTCATGATCCTCTTAAGACGTTCTTGGGGTGTTTCCTTCTTCTCCCCAGATTGCTTGGGGAGATTCCCGCTACCGGGTGTCTTGGTCAACTTTGCCCGTGCAGAAGACGTGCTACTAGATAAGAAAGTTAATAATAAGAAATAAAGACAATTTCAACCTGCAAAGTCTAGGTTCCAAGAATCACAAAGGAAAAGGAGACATGGTTAGAGTAACGCATTATGAATAAACCTTGTTTGTGACTTCAACAGCTTCTCTCTATCTTTGTCAAGGGACACACCAGAGGCAGGATCTACATAGAGAGCCTCAAGTATCTGGCCGGAGTATGGCCTGCATGAAACAAGAGGCATTAGAAACATGCTTTCCATGTTTACGGCAGCTTGGATGAACTCATAAATAGTCAATCAGGAATAAATTGTCTATGAAACTCCATTCTTCATCTCCCTTGCAATAATGTGTTTGTAACTTAGACATATTCTAGTATAAACCACAAATTCTTGGCCAGGTAACAAAATGGTGATGCTGCATCAGAGTAAAAAGTGTCGAATCATTCATTCAAGTAATAAAGGTCAAGTGCTCCGACCGATTCAACACATCAGCCTGGGATGGAGGAGAGTGTGGTGGAGAATATCCTGCAAGAGTGGGCTCTTCTCCATTGAATGTACCCCCAAACTCAGTAATATACTCTATCTTTGGAACATTATCCTTGCTTCGATTCTTGTCATCAGTATCACTGCCATGTGAATATCTCTTTGATCGCGAGGGAGAGTACGATGAAGTCCTGGACCTTGACCTGAACCATTATGCTTCTTATATTGAGTGTTTAAATTGTTGCTAATAATCAGTGATGAAATAAATTACCTCCTATAGCGTGGGTAAGCTTCATAAGTAGGACTTCTCCGAGAATCCCTAAAACAAATCTCAGTAAAGCTGATTATTTAAATTGCAAATTCTTGACAGTAGCAGGATTAAAGAAACACCAAGGGGTTACCGATATGGATCATGATGAACTCGACTTCCAATAAACCTGCCAGCTTCTCTATCCCTCTCTCTTTCAATTTGAGAAGCTTTCCTTCTCTCCTTGCGGCTAAGCTTCCTCTGAAATTTTCATCAGATTGGAGGATAGTCAATACTATAATATGGCTCTAGAGCAGCCAAGTAAGGCACTAATCAAACTTACAATTGAGGGATCTCCCTTGATGATTTCTTTCTGCTTTCTAGCGTCTTCTTTAGCCTTTTTATCCATGTATAAAAGCCATCCATACCTCTTAACTCCAAATTCTTTTGCTATTGACTCCATTGCCTCATCATTACTGTCATCACTATTAAATTCTTCCTCATCAATATCCTCATCATCATCATCACCATCTGAATGCTGACAGCCATCTTGTCCATCACCATCATATGAGAAACCAACTTGAGAATAGGCTCCCTTAACTGTGGGAGTAACATGTGACCTACTACATTTGCAGCAGCCAAGAAAACTGGTTACATACTCAAAGACACACAACAAAAAACATAATAAAAAAATTGTAAAAGTAAATCATAAAATATTAATTAATTCCTTCATAAAACTTGTCACCTTTAGGCTTTAACCTCAGTATTTCCATTTAAGATGGATCTGGTGTATGGAAATTCCAGTATTGCATGTAATGTTAATCATGCAACGGAAAAATGAATTAGCGAAATATACTTTGTTACATTAATATATTGAACCTGTCTGATCCAAAAGCAGCAGTGATCTTAGCCTCTATCTCATGGTTAACATGTTTTAGACCATCTTCATCAGTAACTGCAAACAATTTCATTATTCAAAACATTGAAAAATAATTTTGAAAATTTGGAAAAGAATTCGCGTTTTCACAATATAATATAGAAAAATTATGGCATTCATAAAACAAAAAAGTACCGACATCCTCTACGGCGATGCTTAATTAAATCCCGGTAACGCTCAAAATTAACAAAATCCTCTAACTCTTCTTCTTCCTCAGTCTTTCCAGGAGCTTGGACACGGCGAGAGCTACTATCACGAGTAAAGTCAAGAAGGGCTCGGCCATCAAATCTGCAGGTAAGGCCATACAATAAACTATTAAGAGATCCGAACCACAACCCTCATTATACTTTGACACAGGCAGACGGTCTAAAACTGAAGTACCTGTCAATCAAAACATCCTGCTTCCCGTTCCAAGGTATCCTGAACAATCACATCAAGATTTACGCGTCAAAAATGCACCCCATTAAAGTTACGCAATAGTGAACCATAAGAGAGCATCCGTCCAAGTATGAATCAAATTATTTTAATTTTCAATCTAGACTAGAGAATGTAAGATTACATATAGAACAAACAAGATAAATGCTGATTAGAAATAAGAAATAAGGAGAAACCCACATAATCGGAAAACAATTTTATTTTCAAAATCATACATGGTCTCCTGATCCTGGGTAGCTTGGTATAGGGCATCGTCTCGTTGGATTCGACAACGAGATCCCACAGCCTGAATCGATTGCTGCGGATCCCCGCGTCGCTTCGCCAGGTACAAGGCTCTGCGTTGCGCACGCTTACGAGCCGCATCCATCATCTCGTGCACCTTCCTCTCTGACCTACGAGCCTCGTGCCACATTTTTCCCGATCGTTCTGATCAAATTCTCTGATGCAATTGATCCCCAAAATTTCTACTAATGTAAGAAACCCTAGACGCCCCACTACTAAATACTAAACATTTGAAGACGTAAAATAATACAAATTTTACACCGAGTAAATAGTAAAATTTCTGAGCAGGCGAGGGGTGCTTTTTCGCAAATAACACACGGCACAAATCTCATTTGGGGAATAACCTATATCAATAAAAGGTTTGTTAAATAATCGATGTTGATCTTTTATTTGCTAATTAAACTATTTTTATATATTTTTTAATAATCATATATACAATAAATCAAATATCACTTAAATATTTTAATTAAAAATATATATAATAAATTTAAATATAATATATGAAGATTGAATTCACTTTTACGATTCTAAATTCAATAGATTGTTGACAAAATCGTAAAATTTGTTAAAATAAAGTAAATTACGATATGAATATATTTAAAAATATTATATCGAGCGACACGTAAAATACCAGATATCGATCGATATATCGGTCATACTACTAAATAGAAATACATGTTTTCATATCGATCAATATGTAAAATACCGGGTGGCATCGGCTTATAGTATCGGAAATGTGTCTATACATGAAATACTGGATGATATCGGTATTTGACATATTAATCGATATAAAACATGTGTTCCGATTTGGGCATATGACCGATATCCGGTATCAGTGTTTTTTCCGATAACTCCCGATCTTAAGAATTTGCTCAAATAAATTAAATTACGATATGAATATATTTATAAGTTTTTTCCGATAACTCTCAATCGTAAGAATTTGCTCAAATAAATTAAATTAGGATATGAATATATTTATAAAATATTGTATCGGATACCGATTGATTTATCTGTCATACGCCCGAATCGGAACACATGTTTTATATCGATTGATATGTCAAATAGCGATACCGTCTAGTATTTCATGTATAGCAATGTTTTCATACCGGTCCAGATCGGTATAATTTTTTTTTAATTTAAAAAAAAAAATATCCGGGTCGGTCCGGAAAATCCGGATTCCGACCAGGAAACCCGGTACCGGTCGAAATACCAGTGTTGCCCGGTATGAAAACATGGATGTATAGACACATTTCCGATACTATAAGCCGATATCACTCGGTATTTCACATATCGATCGATATGAAAACATGTATTTCTACTCCGGAGTATGACCGATATATCGATCGATATCTGGTATTTTACGTGTCGTCTGATATAATATTTTTAAATATATTTATATCGTAATTTACTTTATTTTAACAAATTTTACGATTTTGTCAACAATCTATTGAATTTAGAATCGTAAAAGTGAATTCAATCTTCTATATTATATTTAAATTTATTATATATTTTTTTAATTAAAATATTTAAGTGATATTTGATTTATTGTATATATGTTTATTAAAAAATGTATAAAGTAAATGTTGGTTAGTAAATACAAGATCAACATGGTTGTTTAACAAATTCTTTATTAATATAGGTTATTTCACAAATGAGATTTGTGGAGTGTTTCATTTGCCTAAAATCCCGGCAACCCGGGGACACCGCGTCGGATTAAATAATCGATAATTATTTATAATCATTATAAAGAAAATAGCAATGTTTTTATATCGACTTGTATACCATCGGTATACCAACCGATATGATGAAAATCGGGCAACACCGATGTTTCGATTGATGCCGTCCGGTATCGGGTTTCTGGATCAAACCTGGGTTTCCTAGGTCGACCCATGAAATAAACAAAATATTTTTTTAAAAAAAATATATTTCAAATCAAGTGATATATCGACCGGAACAAAACATTCGAAAATAGCAAACCAAAAGAGGAATAAATAGTAATCTCAATCCATTGAACACATAAAATAATAGTGATTTTAATGGAAACCGATATAAATCTTATTAGCAAAAAACGATCACTTTTGGCAAACAATTCGTAAAAAAATACTAATATTAAATGATAGTTATCACATAACGAAGATCTGATACAGGAAATAAAATCTCCTATAGATATTGAGGGAGTTCAAAAAATAGCATGCATCATTCATTATGACTCGATGTTTGCTTAGCCACATAAATCTGTCTCACCTTTGCCGTTGCCGGAAAACCATCTCCGGCACTAGACTGGTTCCTTCCATGAAAACCCGATCTACGGCGAGCCCATTCATTCCCTCCTCGTCTTTGAAAATTGTAGCCAGAAGTAACAGCATGTTGTGGAGGAACGTTCTTCTGTTGAGGTTTGATGGAATCAGAACTCTGCAGCTTAACATTCTCGTTAGTCTTGCCAGATTCAATGTTCGAACTCTCAATAGCCAAATCAGTAGGAAATGAGGATGCAGCAACAATGGTTATATCCGAGGGTGGTGGAACCCGTGATTCGGTTGATGATGATTGATCAATAGAATGAAATGTAGCTTCAAGTTGTGGCTGCCGGAGTGGTCGGGCAATGGGAGCTGATTGGAGAGGTGCAGAAGGAACTTGCCCCCAACAAGTCTGCTGAACAGGCAAATCAGAAGCAGCCTGGAGAAGAAAGGCCAAACAGTAAAGTAAGCTCAGTTTGATGTAATATAAAGAAGAGGCAAATGTCAATTTTTTACCCTGAAAGGCAGTAGAGGCCTAGGCGCAAGATGCTGAATAGGAGATGCCATGCTTGGAGCATTGCGTTGTGGGGTTGCATTATTAGTATCAGTCTCGTTGTTACATGTTCCAGATGAAGTGGATGAATTCTTCCAATCAGGTTGCTTTCCAGAGGGAATATATGAAGCAGGGGAACCCATGAAACTCAAACCAACTTGGCTGTATTGTCCAATTGGAGTGAGATGATTATAGACAACCATTGGACTTCCGTGAACTCCGGGGATGCTGCCTGGGGGGCATACGAATGGGGCCGGATATCCAGCCGGATGACCGTAGTAGGAGGCGACATTGTGTTGCCAGTTACCAAGAATTCCAGAGCTGACTACAGTATTCCCTCCTTTTTGAGGTTGTGATTGTGCACCAGATGATTCTTCGTTGGGATTTGGAGCGAATATTGGCCCTCCTAACAATGGGTTCATATCATAGAAAGGGAAGTATGAAGGTGTACCAGAGGTAAAATGTGACTGCATTTGGCCAGAAGAACTCTGAGGACTGGGCAATGGAGGCCATAAGGAGATTGGTGTTGTCTCGACAGATAGATCGGCTGGAAGTGAGGCGATAAATTCATCAGCTCTTGATTGAATCGAAGGTTGTTGATCTCCAACAACACCTGTAAAAGATAATAATCAGTCAAGTTGAAGAAAATAAATGCCTCACAAGCTCATTTTAGTCTATCACAGTCTATCAGATTTAAGAGATGACGATACCAGCTCTACGGACAAGATTTGATCCGCCAAAACTTTTGGTGTCATTAGCTGATGGAATATCATTCCCAAGCATCTCATCGTTGCTAATGGCAGCTACAGCAACGGCAGAAGCAGCTGCTTCAGCTTCAGCCTCGGAGTCTTGCATGGGAGCACAATCGGCACTCGAATGCTCGTCTTTCCCAGAAAATAAAGTACCATTCTTCTGAGTTAAAGGAAAAGTTGTGGATATTTTAACCTCTCTTCGACTCATGCCTGGTGCCCCAATCTTATGTGATATGACAGATGTACTAGAAGGGAGAGCCTCTGGATATGTAACTGCTCCTGGAAACAGAAAAAAGAAATGTATGAATCATGTACTTGTACAAAGACAAACGAAGCTTGTTAGCACATATAAACCCACCGAACTGAATCTTCTCTCCCGCAAACAGGGAGCTGATTGAACTTGCAACAGAAAATAAGTTATCTTGTGCTATAGGTGGTGGCAGTGGCACCTCTGAGATTGCATTATTTTCTGTGCTTGGAAGACCACCAGAAGAAACATTCAAATTATGCTGAGCAGGTTTCATAGGCCCATTAAATTGATTCTGGCTCAAAGGCATCACCTACCAGAAAATAATATGTTAGAGGGAGTACAAAAACTGAATATTTCCACTCAGTATGTTATGGTCATTCAAAGGTTCTTAGTAGGCTAGGTATTAAAAACTTGGACCGTATTAGCACCGAGTAAAACCTTGTGAATCAGTTAACTATATAGAAAACACAGAGAAGCCATCTATTGAAGTTGGTGATATCATTCAGCCCTTTATAGAACAGTCCATGGATTACCACAATAAAAAAAGATAATTTTCATACCTTGTTTTTGCTATCAAGTACTTTTCCATGATTTTGTTCTCTTCCAGTATTTGAAACTATAGGAACAGAGCTTGAACTGGGAATACTGTCAAACCAAGCATAATAAGATCCCTAGACACTAGGGTTAAATATTTAAGATTGAAACGTAGAAGTATTTATCGAAGACGCTCACTCACTTGATAGAGTGTGATTCAGAGTTGACATGAGGTTTCACAGTTAGAGGCAGTGAAGCTGCAGGAAATGCAATCTGTGCAGTATTACCTATAAATACTTCCGATTAGTAGAGTGAGAACTCTTAAATGCGACAAAAAATAAAAAAATAGTCTGCTAGATTCTTCACCACTAAAATGGCCATGCTGTTTTTCTGGACTTTTGGACACTGGATCCTTCTGTCTGGAAACATTCTGCTTGATTGGTTGCTGGTAGGAAAAAAAGAAAAAAGAAAAAATTGGAATCAGGCCTAAATACTACATAAAATTAATTACCAAATGTGCTAATATATTTTTCTTATACCTTGGGGATCCGTGTTTTTGCTTTGAGTTCTTTTTCCCTCTGCTCTCGCCGAATGTTCAGCAATTGCCTCTTTGATCTGACTGCAATGAAATCATCTTCATCGCTTGGGCCTTCAATGCCAGGTTGTCTAAATACCCTCACAACACCACTCTGTAAGGGAGCATCAACATCCTCCTCCTCGTAAGTATTTTGTTTCAAATTCACTGCTCCAATCTCTGGGACATTCTGGATCTTAGTTGGGAAATCGTTTTGCATCTCCTTTTTGGCTATATCAACAGAATTGATCTTTTGAGGAATCATATTTTCAGAAGACCAGGCCAATAGATCAGCTTTCTGCTTCATAGTCCTACTAAAGATGTTCCTTCTCTTTGAGTTACTTCTGTTCAAATTTCCAAAAGGCTTATCCATATTATCTAGATGATCCTCTAGCCCTATACCATTGGAAGAAACCGATGTTTCTGTTGGCTTGCTCTCAGATTTTTCTCGAATTCGGTATTCTTTTCTCTGCACAACCCATCTCGGTTTTCTTTGAAATTTATTTGCACCTGCTAGAATATCAAAATCACGCATAGACGACCCTGTATGCATATTTCTCGCTTCATGGATAAATCTCCTTCCTCTGCCACCAGATACTTGCTGAACTCTTGCCACACCAGTAATATTTTTCTCAACAGCAGCAGGCTTCATGATTGGCTGTGGATGTCGCAAGTGAGATCCAGATCCTCTTGCCCTTCCTGAAGGTAAACCACTCTCCAGCTGTACTATCTCTTCAACATGAGGGCCAGTTCCTGAAAATTTGTTATCACCTGACTGGGACAAGTGGGAAGAAGAATTCAAATGGACATTGGAGATTTGATGATGGCTGTCTGCAACTGGTCCGGCATCCTGGAAAGGTAAAAAAGGCCCATTAGAATTCTCTGTTGCTGCAGAAACAAAACCTTGCTGCTTGCTTAATGAATCATGGCATACCACACTAGACTGAACACAGGGCGTCAACTGAGGAGAAGTGGGCAAAATTCCCTGTGAAAGTGAAGATGTATGGTTAAGCTGGCCAAATTGGAAAATGGGATGTTGTGATGGACCAACATGTAAATGAAGAGGCATTTGTATTGAACCAATTTGTATAGCAGGCATTGAAGATGGAATTGAAGTTTCGGAAAATAGCCCAAACTGAAGCTTGACAGGTAAATCACCCTGAACCACTCTTTTCCTGGTGAAAAGGGAGGCACCAGAGGTACCAACACAATTCTTATCATTAGAAATGGTTGAAGAGGAATAAATACTGGTCTGCTGACAAGAACTTTCCAGTGCATGTTTTTCTGGATGACTCTCACTCTTATGAGAATTATCTGAAATCGGGTGACTTTGTTCCTGAGAAGGAAAGACAATAGCAGGCCTTCTTTCATCTGCAAAGCCAAAAGAAGTTCCAGGAGGACCAACTAACCCTCCTTGAGTCTGCTGCATATTCTCAAAATCATCAACTGGTATTTCAACTTTTACAAAGTCATGAAAACCTGAGACCAAGTTGTTCTGAAAATGAGGCAACTCCCCATCCCCATGTGTCGATTCATTTTCTTCGTTTTCAATATTCTCATCATCAAAATCATGCAAACCATCATTTTCAAGATGTCTATCATCTTCATCATATTCTTCTTGCTGTTGAAATGCATGGTCATGTTTCGGAGTCCATTCTTCATCCTCCCCCACATTAAGAGAATCTGATACCATCACAGTAGCATCATTGCCATTATTGCTATTGTCAATGACAGAGTTATTCCTTGTAAGTAAATTCCTATCATCTTCTGCTGAGGAGGAAAGCACATAAGAACCCTCAGATTCATCATGGGAAAGATGTGGAGGAGAAGCTGGCGGGCTCAAAACATATAACGAGGATTGTGAACCACACCTAGACTGATTTTCCAATTTATGATCCTCAGAAGTAATATTGTCTTTATCCAGTCTAAAAGTTTCGGATGGTTCAAGATGTTGATTATGATCGAAATATACTCTCTGACCACCTGGTTCATTCCTGGTATCTTGTGCATGTCTAATACCATTTCCAGCACGTTCTGCATTGACAGAATTAGTCCTTTGAACAGAAGCAAGGGAAGGAGGAGGAAGGACATGCGGTTGCCTCAAAGAATACCTTGGCCTTCCAGAAAAATAAAGCTCATTTGCCTCAGCAGGTGGATACATGCGATCTGACAAAGCATGATGACTATATCCATGGATCCAACCATCATCATCATACTTACCCGAAATATCATTATGCAATTCAGGATCAGCCAACTTAGGCTTCCCATATGAGTCCATATCCCTAGAAAGATCCCACCTATGGTCTTCACGATTACCAAAATTGTCAGGTGACGAAGCATTCATTCCAGCCTTCAAAAACTCCCTTTGAGGCATGTACCCAGGTCCATATGACTCTTTACTGGGAGCTGCTCTGCTGCGAGCATGCATGTCATGTCTCGGGTGGTGATCAGCCTCTAGGTCTGATGTTGGAAAAGGAAAGACGTCATCATTTTCAAATGCATCTCTTCTCCAAGAACCAATAGCTCTTCCCCTCTCAAGAAAATTTGGAGAATCTTCTCTAGCAGGATAAAGCTTTGAACTTATCTCAGGCCTATTATTGTTAGA
Organism: Utricularia reniformis; assembly: GCA_009725065.1. Taxonomy (NCBI): domain Eukaryota; kingdom Viridiplantae; phylum Streptophyta; class Magnoliopsida; order Lamiales; family Lentibulariaceae; genus Utricularia; species Utricularia reniformis. Next base: position 15,483 of record RWGZ01001000.1, on the reverse strand, counting down.
ACTGAATGAACCTGAATTTATCGCATTGTCCATCACTCTCTTGCGATTTTCCCCACTGTCCAAATCCAGTTTCCTGAAAGTGTATTTGTCCTTAACTGCTTCCTCTAGTTTCTCATATACACCTGTATTAGGTGCAGAAGCATCATCTTTTATTGCATTAGCCTGCTTCTTTGCCATACGAGCTTCCAAGTCTTCAAGCATCTTCTTTGCAGCTTGCTTCCGCCTCTCTTCTTCCAATTGAATCCTTTTCTTCTCTTCTTCCCTTGCAATTCTATGCTCCTCTCCTCGGCGAATAGCCTCAAGTCTATCCTGTTCTGCCCTCCATGCAGCTTCACGTGCTTCCTCTTCCTGCCTTCGAAGCTGTTCTTCCTCTTCTTGATTTCTTTTATGTTTCTCCGCTTCTTCCCTTTGCGCTTGCTCAATAGCTCTTTCCTGTTCTTCAGTCACCCTTTTCCGCTCAAGCTCTTGCATCCTCTGAACTCTTTCAATTTCTGCCTCAAAAGACTCCCTCACAGGATCATGAAAATCAATAATTTTTCCAGCATCTTTTTTCCTCTTGAAAATCCCTGAACCAGTCACTGAATGAATATCCTCATCAAAACGTGCAGAACTGATGTCTCGTATGGGAGGTTTATCCTGTGAGAAGGGCCTATCACGCCTCAAAAATCTATTATCGTGACTCACGGTCATCACAGGATCTGAAAATTGCCCACTGGAACCATGTAATGGTTTAGAAGAAATGTTATCCTGAAAATCACCTTTTTGTTCAGATATATGCTTGTTCCAGTGAACAGGATTACTGCTTCGAGTTTTAAATGATTCGACTGAACTGTTTTGATGCTGCCTACCAACATTACCAAAATCCTGCCTGCTAAATAAAGATTCCCGACTACCTGTGCTGCCATCCTCTTGACTAGTGACTCCTTGATGCTGAGGGATCTTCCCACGAACATCAACTCTAGAATTTCCTGTTTCTTGAAAACCAATCCCATCTCTAGAAATCAATGTTGTTCTCTTATTGTGAACCTCCCTCCTTTCAAGATTCACTTCACTTATATCTTTGTTATATGGATCAGTTTTACGAAATTCAGTGGACAAACTGTTTACGATGTCTCTCTGAACATGTCTTCCAGGCGGTTTCTGAACTAGCTTGTGTGACGTAAAGCTGGACCTTGGAAAATCAAAATCTCTTTCCCAGTAATTTTCACCTTTTGGAAGGCCAACATCCCTTTCCTGCACCACAAATCTTTGGCCTGTGTCACGCTCATCGTCTGCCCAATCAGACCTTGGACTCATATGAAACAGTGCCAGTGGATCAGGAATATATTTCCCATTCCTGGAAATCTGACTAGACATGTGACCACGACTATTTTCGATAAGCTGGTTTCCTCTAGTACTTACAGAGGTCAACTCTGATCCTGGAGCATCAGCTTTAAGACCCAAGCGATAACTTTCCTCTTGACTTAAATTCAACTCCTCATTTTCAACTTGCTTTTTATTTTGATTTAAGTGATTCTTATGTTTCTGTGTAGCACCAGATGACAAAGGCCTTGCAGCTTGCAGAGAAGGAAAATCCTCGCCTCTTAAAAGCATGGATTTCTCAGCAGAAAGTGCATTATCTTGTGCAGCAGATGTCACTAAAGCCATGCCAGAGCGTGCTGATGGTGGCCTATAAGAACCAGGGATCGCATTGACATCACCTATTGCATTCGATACACGAACGTTGGAATTACCAGTGCCATTGCTGTTCTCCGTCATGGTGGCAGAAGCAACAGCAACTGGTTTGGTCCATCCCACGCCCGATGAAGTGGGTCTTGATCCACCACTACTACCAGCACCAACCCCAGATCCACCCGGACCCAAAATATCATATTTCTCATGTTCCTTTCTCAAAGATGGCAAATTCAAGGGGGATGGTACAGATAGTTTCGGAACAACCTTGGAAGCAGCGGCACCCCTATTCCTAGATAAAACCACCATTCCTCCTGCATTCCCACCGAATGATCTCCCCCTCCCAAAAGGAGCAGGCTGTCTGTAGGAGCTCCCACCACCCCCATTATAATGTTGGGAATGAGCATTATGAGAAGAAGATTGATGCGGCTGACCATAAGACTTGTTCAAATTAACAGATGCAAACTTGGGCCCATTATTGGCCATCTCCGATCGTCAACCTAAACACAAACCGTAGCAGCGGATCCAAACCCACGACAACGCATTAAAACCCTAACCTTGCACAGTCCTCCACCTTTCTTCCTCCGCAAGAATGTAATCGGTCAAAAACCAAAACTTTCCTACGCAGATCGACTTGATACACCTAAAACAATCATCCCAATTAAAAAAATCAAAATCCGCACGCCCCAAAACAAATTCACATATTAAAGAGTACGAACGAAATTAAAATCGGCAAACAAACCAAATCATCGAATTTGCTCGAACGATTAAAAAAGAAAACGAAATCCCCGCTAGATCTATACTCTGTACATCAAATACCTCCCTAAAATGTCGTATAATAGAGGGCCGCCCGCCGAGGTTGTTTTAAGTGCACCGGGGAATTGCCAGAGAAGCCCTACAGATCGCGTGTTCCGATTCCAAGAAACAATGAATTTAATTAATTTCAATTTATTTTGATAATAGATCTTCAATTTTATTGTTTCTCAAATTTTCATTATTTATTTTTTATATTTTAATATCAAATCTTCATGTCATCAAATATCACATTCACCAATCTATATGAGTAACTAATCTAACATTAACCCTTCTAACATATAAGTAGTAATCTTTTAGAGCAATACCATCGTATATCATTAAACTGTCTTCATACCGTAGTTTTTACATATAAACCTAAATAACAAACATCTTACCTAGAGAATATCGTCTAAATTGCATGAAACTCGTGTATCATAACTACGTAAACATACGATAAACACGATAAAAGATAGATGTATCATTCTTCTACTATCTAAGAACTCAAGCTCTATTCGTACCTTTGTTACCATGGAGCATTCACGGCAGCTTCGAATTTCATCGTAAAACTATTCGCTTTTGTCTTTGAAGTCTCTACATCTTGTTCATATCTAACACACATTTTCTTCAACTCAGTAAGTTTTGCTTGAATATTCTGAATTTCTCCTTCGATTCGTCTTTGTTCATTCTGAGCTTCCATGTACTGTCTAACATCCGAAGCACCTTCAGATTCGAATGCTAGTTTAACCAGTTGATGCACACGAGCTCGTAAAAAACCAACATTAAGTCCTAGAAGTTCGAAAGACCTCAGAGATTTTTCCCACACTTCGAAATCCTTCCTTGGAGTGGTGAGTTTACAACCTCGTATGAACTCAGCAATATTAACAGTCTCAACAATCATACTAGAAGCTAGCTTTCGGTATAAGCCGGGAAGAAGATGTTCATGAAGAAACGCATTCTTGCTGCGGCAAAGATCGTAATAATGTTTGCGAGTGTGTTCCGGGAGTTCAGAATCTATGCATTCCCCATTCACCACTATCTGAAACTCCTCAAGGCTTTTCAAATCTTTCAAATTATAAGAGGATCCAGATATTTTAGTGCACTCTAAAACTTCAGAAGCAACCTCGTCGCTGTCATTTCCGGGATGTTCTTCTAAATACAAACGTTGCGGCACAACTGCAACGTCTTTATGATTGCTCCTCTCTGCAACTTTCAAAGTAATATGCATTAACATTAGCAAAAATGATAAATAGGCCAGAAAGCTAACCAGCTTCGTTTTGTTTTATACGAGAATCCAAATTTAGAAGGCTCAAGGCACCATCAACTTCATTCAAATCATTTGCTCTTATTACGTACACCTAAATCGACAGTAACGAGATCTTTTAATAAACAATTTGAAGTCGAAAACTCAAATAGGCAACAATGAATCATCACCTTAAGCCTACAATGTGCAGTGAGTTGGAAAATTAAAACATCCCCTTCAAGCAATTTGTTTCCAGCAACAAATTTTCTCCAACCAGCACTTAAACCCGTCTTATTTGCAATGTACTTAATTGGAAATTCTTCATTGAGTTCATTTTCTAGAATGACTGTGGTATCTTTACTTGGTAAATGGATCCGGCAGAAGGGAACCGGGAGGCCCTGCATAAAACGTATTGTTAAACAATCTCGAACACAAAATTTCGTAACTTTCCTCGAGACTTACCATCCAGAAACAACTGCTAACATGTGATCTAACCAGTGGTTTCAAGAATGTCGGCTGGCCATTGGCTAAGCTTGATTGAACTTCCTCGGCTCGAATCACAGTTGGCGACTTCAACTGACTTGCCACACTGATTGAAGCATCTCCTTTACTGTCTCGGATTACAGAATCGTCATTATAAGAATATACTGAAAAACTTCTCTATTAAACTAACCTCATCAATGATCCTCCACTGTCATGCAAACCCTGCTGAGAAGATTTTTAACATTATAAGATCTGTTAGTTCTCTGTGACAACAAAGTGTTAAATTCTTTTGGCTGTCTTGCATCAAAGATCAAATGAAAATGCTGCAGAAGTTAAGCATTTTGTTAATGTTAAACTTTCATCAGTCACACAGTAATCATTCAAGCAAACACAAGATCTCAGTCTATAATACGTGAAGGTGAAGGTGAACGTGCATGCTTAACAGTGTTGAATCAACGAGAAGGACTTACTGAACCACGAGATCAACGAAAGGAACGAAGCAAAAACTGACATTTTTAAGTTTGGAAGCAGATGACTTTTTCTTCTTTCTCCTAAAAACAGGAGGAAATTCGTCGATCACCTCCTTCGGCTTTCTTTTTCTCTTACCCTAGAACCAAAAAACCAGATCTGTTATCACTTCACCACGTCGAAAACAAGCCGCAACCATCATCTCACAAACCCACACCCACAACACTCACGGAGACAAGGAGTGAGAGGGAATCAGCAACAGGAGCCGTGTCAAGCATCAAAGAGGTATCTTTAACGGGATCATCCTCAGGGACAACGGAGATCTGAGTCTTTTCCATTTTCTTAGCCTCCAATTCCTCCCTTGTAGTCTTCTGGTTGTCGCCAGGGCGAGTTTCTTGATGCTGGTGCACTATTTTCAGCTTCATTTCTTACGTGATTCAGAAATATTCTGCAGAGTTACAACGAGGATTGTTAGTTTGCTATATGCACGCCACAATATACGAAGCAAGACAGTTATGAGCAGCAAAATTGAAGTAACTGAGAAGAAACACGGAACAAAAGAGCGAGAAATTCAGGAATCAGGCAACAAGCCCGACGGGTTTGGCGCTGATGGTCAACGATACGACAACACCTTATGTCGTTTTGGATTTCGGGTTTTCTTTTCCAGGGATTTTGCAAAATTGATCCCTTCTTAACACTATTGTTCATAAACCTCCAAAATATGTATAAAATTGAAAGCAATCGATTGCAATAATCTCGGATCTCCTTGTAAAATGCTATTTGTTCTCATTTGCAGGAAAGCTGACATTTTGTTCTTGTAATTATAACATTTTTACCACTGTTGTCATTCTGTGGTTGAAGTTGAAATGGGGTTTAGCTGATATGAAAAATATCCATTCTTGCGCTTAAGTTTCAGACAAAACGCTTCGGATTGGAATTGTAGGCGGGAGGAATGGTGGGGACTGGTTCAATTCATCCTCGTTTGGTCTCCACTTTTATTGGGGACTGCCGATTTCTTCCTTCCAATTCCTGCAATTCCCTTCATCGTTTCATCAAATTCAACCAGGGTTGAGTTTCTTCTTTTCATGCTTCCCATCGACTATTTCTCCATAGAATTTTGGGCTCCTGTTCAACTTGGGTTCACTCTAGTTGTTCTGGAGTGCAAAACATTGAAGTTTTCGTACATTTTACGGATTTCCTGCAAAACAACAGTTTTTTTCTGGGTTCATTGAGTTTTTTCTTTGTCGATTTGATTAGGAGGAGGCCTCATATACACGCAGTTTTCGAGGGCATTTTCTGGATTAACCAATTCATTGTTCAGCAGGAGGTGTTCTTTACCTCTTTCGTTAATTTTTTTATCTGTGAATCATAGAACTTTTGATCCTTTTCTTCTCATCATACATTGTTTGTAATTGTTCTGGGANGGAATTGAATCAAATATTCAAATTCCCCTAATTTAATAGTTAATTTGAAAGTTAATGAGGTCATAATTGTCAATATTCAACTTCAATATTATTTAAATTATGATAATTTTAAAAAAATTAATTAGATAGATATTAAATAAATACATAAATTTTATGTATGGCATAACATTGTGGAGTTTCAAAAATATATATGGAATAATAAAATGAAACTCATGAATAATAAATGTAAATCATAGAATAAAACTTAAATAATTTACATAAAAATTTAATCAACCAATTCTAATTAAGTATACAGATTTTAATTAAATATAAGGAACAATTTACCAGGATTAATGACAAAAACCTAATCATCAATGGCATAACATTGTGGAGCCAACTCTGCTAACCACAAGTAGTCGATAATTGAAAGATTGCGAACGTAATATCGACTAGTCTGGACCAATTCATCATAGATAATGCACTCCGGTTTCGTCCGAAAAAGCACAGCCGAAGGATGAATATGCACAATAAGACCACTAGATAAAACCCTGTCATTTGAAAAACCAATGCAATCAATGATCATATTCCTATAAACTTTTGATGAACTAAAAAGATTTGTCCGAAAAACACCGGTAAGAACTATCTGGTTGTTTCAAAGCCGCATTATAGAAGAACGATGCAGCTAGACATCTACGTAGAGGAAGCATATCGTCTCCGCATGAAGTGATACGAAGACCGATTTGTTCGACATGCTTTTATATTTGACTACACAGAAACCAAAAGATCAAAATAAGACAGGAGCAGTAGATAAGCAGACCAAACTCCTATTTAGCAAGTCATTCCGAGGTAAAGATGTAAATAAACGCTTCACACAATACGAAATTAAAAGGAAAACCTGTGAATATCGCGAGCTTGCTTCAGGGATCGGCTATTTATAAAATTATCCTTGCACCATTTTCTGAGATTTTTTTCAGCTTTATCATCACTGGATATTAGCTTGCTGTTCTCCAGGAACTTGGTGGAAGCACGAAATACACTGAGTAAAGCTATATGATCACCACCCTCCGGGCTTGAGAAATTTCTTAAGGCAGTTTGGGACTGAAGAGCATGATATACAAATATTAATTTACGAACAGGGAATACGTAGTTGATATAATTTACTAGCGTACCTCTACAAGTTTCTCACGGGGAGTATAAAAAATAGATTCGGCCGACAGCATGGCGACAACGATCAACATTTTTTCCAAGCAATTGAATTGGCAGGCTAGAATGAGAGCCTTGGAATAAATAGGCTCAAGTGGTATCCGGGACATATGAAGACCAACCGGATCTGACAATTTACCGTCTTCAGATAGAGCGCCTAACAAGAATAATAATTCCATGGACTTCATGATGCCCATTCTGCAAACATGGTTATAGAAAAATAAGAGAATTTGGTTATAGTGAAATTTTAATGTTTAATATTTAGAAAAAGCATCATGATTCAAGGTAAATATTACCTGTCTGGTTGTTCAATGAAATCAAACCCGATGACATCATCAACCCCAAGGGCTTTGAGCTGCAGAATAACGCTAGAGAGATTGCATCTTTTAATTTCTGGAGTAGTAGAATCCGTGAGCTTGTAAAAATCATTCTCTGTATAAAGGCGGTAGCATTTCCCAGGCCCATCACGACCAGCTCGACCACTGTAAAGGATGTTTTTAATATTCAGTAACTTGAATATAAATCTTCTCAGTAAGATTAAAACGTATCTACCTCCTTTGAAGAGCTTGTGCTTTGGAGATTTCAACAATTAGCAATGGCTCAGCCCCCATGGAAGCATTATATGTGCGCACTTTGACCAATCCGGGGTCAATGACATACTTGATACCAGGTATTGTCAATGATGTTTCAGCAATATTGGTTGCTAATATTACCTAATCATAAGAAGAAAAATGTGCCGTTAATGGAGACCGTGAGATCCGGCATACAAAAGGGATTCTACGTAAATGAATATGAAATACATACACAGGCCAAAATGTCAAATACAATTGAGAATTTCCATTANATTAATGACAAAAACCTAATCATCAATGGCATAACATTGTGGAGCCAACTCTGCTAACCACAAGTAGTCGATAATTGAAAGATTGCGAACGTAATATCGACTAGTCTGGACCAATTCATCATAGATAATGCACTCCGGTTTCGTCCGAAAAAGCACAGCCGAAGGATGAATATGCACAATAAGACCACTAGATAAAACCCTGTCATTTGAAAAACCAATGCAATCAATGATCATATTCCTATAAACTTTTGATGAACTAAAAAGATTTGTCCGAAAAACACCGGTAAGAACTATCTGGTTGTTTCAAAGCCGCATTATAGAAGAACGATGCAGCTAGACATCTACGTAGAGGAAGCATATCGTCTCCGCATGAAGTGATACGAAGACCGATTTGTTCGACATGCTTTTATATTTGACTACACAGAAACCAAAAGATCAAAATAAGACAGGAGCAGTAGATAAGCAGACCAAACTCCTATTTAGCAAGTCATTCCAAGGTAAAGATGTAAATAAACGCTTCACACAATACGAAATTAAAAGGAAAACCTGTGAATATCGCGAGCTTGCTTCAGGGATCGGCTATTTATAAAATTATCCTTGCACCATTTTCTGAGATTTTTTTCAGCTTTATCATCACTGGATATTAGCTTGCTGTTCTCCAGGAACTTGGTGGAAGCACGAAATACACTGAGTAAAGCTATATGATCACCACCCTCCGGGCTTGAGAAATTTCTTAAGGCAGTTTGGGACTGAAGAGCATGATATACAAATATTAATTTACGAACAGGGAATACGTAGTTGATATAATTTACTAGCGTACCTCTACAAGTTTCTCACGGGGAGTATAAAAAATAGATTCGGCCGACAGCATGGCGACAACGATCAACATTTTTTCCAAGCAATTGAATTGGCAGGCTAGAATGAGAGCCTTGGAATAAATAGGCTCAAGTGGTATCCGGGACATATGAAGACCAACCGGATCTGACAATTTACCGTCTTCAGATAGAGCGCCTAACAAGAATAATAATTCCATGGACTTCATGATGCCCATTCTGCAAACATGGTTATAGAAAAATAAGAGAATTTGGTTATGGTGAAATTTTAATGTTTAATATTTAGAAAAAGCATCATGATTCAAGGTAAATATTACCTGTCTGGTTGTTCAATGAAATCAAACCCGATGACATCATCAACCCCAAGGGCTTTGAGCTGCAGAATAACGCTAGAGAGATTGCATCTTTTAATTTCTGGAGTAGTAGAATCCGTGAGCTTGTAAAAATCATTCTCTGTATAAAGGCGGTAGCATTTCCCAGGCCCATCACGACCAGCTCGACCACTGTAAAGGATGTTTTTAATATTCAGTAACTTGAATATAAATCTTCTCAGTAAGATTAAAACGTATCTACCTCCTTTGAAGAGCTTGTGCTTTGGAGATTTTAACAATTAGCAATGGCTCAGTCCCCATGGAAGCATCATATGTGCGCACTTTGACCAATCCGGGGTCAATGACATACTTGATACCAGGTATTGTCAATGATGTTTCAGCAATATTGGTTGCTAATATTACCTAATCATAAGAAGAAAAATGTGCCGTTAATGGAGACCGTGAGATCCGGCATACAAAAGGGATTCTACGTAAATGAATATGAAATACATACACAGGCCAAAATGTCAAATACAATTGAGAATTTCCATTATTGGGGCAAATGAATGAAATATAGACAAAGGCAGTTTGCTACACATATAACTTCATATAAAAATGAATACAAATTCCAAACCTTTCGGAACCCAATAGGTGAAGGCCGGAAAGCTTTCACTTGCTTTTCACTAGGAAGTGACGCAAACATTGGAACAGCAGTCAGCTTACGCTTACTCTCTGGTAACTTTTGGAGGCGCTCTTGAACAAGCCTACCTATGGATTCTATTTCTTCCTGACCAGTCAAGAACACAAGTATATCACCATGCCCTTCCTCCAGATGTATCTAAAAGGCCATAAACAGCAAATTAAAATCATGATTTTGAGAAGAGCAGAAATCTAACAGCCAAAATCATAAAAATGAGGCCTTCCTAACTGGATTGAGTAATTACATATTCAAGCTCCACTAAAAAAAAATAAAGCTTGGAAACAAAAGTAGCATTATGTATCAACATTAAGATCACTAGCATAATTATAGGAAAGGTAGAAAGATAAAGCTCACTAAAACAAAAAAATATGATAAGAGACAAAGGCTTGATATCCATGTCAACAGCACACTCTATAATAATAATTCCTGGATCTCATGAAAAGTTTTGATGCTTCTCAAGTAAACACAAAATCCCTAAATGTTGATGAAGATGAGTTGTAAAAACCTGGAATATAATAATCAGGGCAGCATCGAGATAATCAGTTTCAGGCTGATGTGTATACAGTATATCAACAGGATACTGTCGGCCTTGAACATGTACAGCCCTTGCACCATCAAAGTACTTTGAGAATATATGTGCATTTAAACTGGCAGACATGATAATTAACTTCAACGGTGGGTGCAGTTTGCTACGACAATGCTTCAGAAAACTAGATTTAGTTCCATTTTCTTTGTCTGCAAGTGTGATATTCTGATCTCTTGTATGATCATTGTGATCGATATCAGGAGTGCGTTGTGACCTTGTCTTTAGAACATTCTTCAAAAGGCCAAGCAACACATCAGTATGAACAGTTCTCTCGTGGGCTTCATCCACGATTATAACTGAATATCTTGATAAATAGGGATCCAATAGTGCCTCCCTGTGGTTGCAGTTCAAGATAAGTAATTAATCAATATATGGAGTACATTCAAAAAATAAGAACACACTGAAAATTGTGTATAAAGAGAAAAAATGGTTGTACAAGAACCCAATATACAACACAAACGAACTGGAGTCCAAACCTTAATAATAAGCCATCTGTCATGTATTTGATCCTTGTCATCTAGGAAGTCACGTCATCAAATCTGACAGAATATCCAACTTTTTGGGCCAATGTGACACCACATTCCTCAGCAACTCTCTTTCCAACAGTCATAGCAGCAACACGCCTAGGTTGAGTAATCCCAATTATTCCACCGTTTTGACAAAATCCTCCATCAAACAGATATTGAGGTAACTCTGTCCGTTATTACATATAAATAAGTGAACATGAGATGGCAAATTAAATCACAACGAAATCAGAATAAAATTATGAACAACCGGCGGTTTGGTAGTCAAGAGTATAAGCAGATTGATTTTGAACATTCAGCATGCAATGTATTTATTAACAATATGCACCATGGAAAAAATCATGCTTCTTCGAGCAGGCGGCCCGGCCAACATGGGAACTAACCAGAATAAAATCAGCACACTTTCATGAATATAAGGCTTGGAATATCCATGATGTTAATTAATGGTAGTAAAATACAGAACTTACGAGTTGTCTTTCCACTTCCAGTTTCACCAACAATAATTAGAACATCATTATTGCTAACTTCCTTTAATAGCTTTTTTCAACTGCATTTTACAATAAATTTATAAAGATCAAATACTTAGCTAGAAGTTAGTCAAACAAACACATACAATAAGCATAAACTTGGTAGACACTATATAAAACTAAAAAGAAAATACCTATACTTTTTATTAAAAATTGAAGCAAATTCTAAATACTGCACATAGAAAACCAAAAATGATCACAAACTAGATTATTTTGATAAAAGGAGGCAATGATGAGCTTAAACTCTTTGTTGAACGCTAGATTATTATTATCAAATTTGATTTAAATTCCCTTTAACTATTAATTCTGCCATCTATTACAAATACAAAACGCAATATCTTTATCCTGCCATGATGAACAACAAAATAAGACAAGAAAACAAAACACAAAGAAAAGTCACAATAAAACAACATAGGCAGAGTCACCTGCAGCAATTGGCAGAGCTTTCCGGTGCTGCGCAATCTTCTGCCTATTGTAAAACATTCACCTCATAAAATAACAAAACTCGAAAAAAACAAATGCACAATGGCGACAAGTGTTGTCAAATACCTGGAAAGGGTGTCGAGCCTTGGCCAAATTTTCCGACTAAATTTTTCGGAAGACACCGCCGGTATTAGCGAAAGACCTGCAATTATTAACCATCAAAAACTGAAAACTATTAATAACCTAAACTGAAATTATTAACCAAATATGAGCAAAAGAAGAACAACTGTAAAAAACTATTGGTTACCATCAACAGAAATAATGCTTCTAGCATCTTCAAAGAACCTGCAAATAGCCCCAATTACAAAGCTGCAATCATGAATGCCAAATAAACCAGAAAAATTAACTTAGGAAACCTTTTATGACTGTCCCATCCCGATGAATGGCCGTTATCACCAAGACATTCATGAACTGGCCTCTTTCTTCCTGCAGCTGCATTTCTATTCGTAAAAGATCCATCCCAATCATGGTCACCCATTTTTACCACCTACAAATGTCTAGGGCATAAAATTACAAGACCGTTAACACCACCCAATCAGTATACTCATAAAAAACGGAAGCCACATCAACTAAACACACATATCAACCGGATGATTTTGCACAATTTTAGTTTGGAAGCGAAAAAATCCACATTATACCCCAGATAATGAGTGTTTTAATAGAATAACCTACTTAAAAATCTTTTTTACCAAAGTAGCTCACTTTCTTTTTTTCTAACCTAAATAACATACTTACCGCGTAATTTACCTGTTATTGAAAGTTTTATAAAAGGACAACACTTAATATTAGTAAAAAAATTCAAACTAAATCCCACCATTGATAAACAAGAGACAGTGCAATGGGAATCGGTTATTACAACAGTGAACCATTTACATTGTGAAAAAGGCAAGTGACCAAATACTGAAATCTATTATTCACTACAAAGATTTAAATGAATTTTATTCAAGAAATGAAAACTCACTAGACATATTTCAAAACAGTGTGACACCGCATCGATATAGAGTGTCCGCAATATTTTTGAAAAAAATAAAAACTAAAAGTAATCGTGTGCTACGCGTGAATAAGATCATACAAAACTGATTTCAAACAGAGAAAATACAAGGACCAAATGTTTTAGAACGAGACAAAAAAAATATGTATAAAACGATAGCAATAAAATTATCTCCAACACTATCGCTATCTAGATCCAAAATCTGTATCAATTAAAAGAACTAAACACAACAACCAATGACAAGATAGAATCACAGAATCATTTAAAACAAAGAAACAACAAGGTTAAAGTTCCTTCGGACAACTACTGAACGATCTATCGTGGTTTAAACCTAATTTGAACAAAAAATAGAAGGATTAAGTGTTCTAACCAGAGATTGAACGAATATCAATCTGAATTAGAAAAATCCAGACAAATAATATGTTTCTAGACAGATACACAGCAACGGTCATTGTAAAAATAGAGAATGGAGACTGGAGAGCGTTAGAAATAGAGGAGAACTATTTTAAAAAAAAAGAAAACTTGGTAAATTCCACGGTAAATAAGTTATTAAGGGTAGGAAAAAAAGTGAGCTTTGGTAAAGTAGATTTTTAAGTAGCCAAAAAACCACAAATATCGCACAGATTATAACAAATTTCAAATATTATCCAAGATTGCAATGGAGATGGATCATTTTCCTTCCAGATTCAAAATACGCTGATTCCTCTTCTTTTGAGAACCAAAACAGCCACTTTTTTGTGAAAGCAAAATGAAAGGCGGGACAAATATCTTGAACTAATAGAAAACTCAGCAACACTAGAAAATCGAGGAAACCAAATAAGGGATATTTGCTACTTACTGATATTCCGGCTGAAAATTGAGAAAATTTGATCATTAAATAAGGATGAAATGAGAATCACCTTTCGGAACACCTACAAGAAATCTGGCTTCGTAGCATAGTATTAGTGCAAAAAGTCGCGAGTTGAATCCCCGTCGAAGGGTTTATGTTTAAAATATTCGCAATAACTAATTCATCGGGCCCTATTTACACGATTTCCGTTCAACTCGAGCAACTGGATCAGGCTGCGCTTCAGTATACGACTGCCAACCACCAGCAGACGTCACAATTGTCGAAGGAAAAGTTTAATTAATCAATTTCATAGGTGGTTGATCTCACAGTTTATTTGTCACGAGATATTGAGGAAGATCTAGAGGAAGTGGGGAAGAGTTACAAAGGAAAACGATCAAGGGAGAAGATGCAGAAAATATAATATTCTATCGATAGTTCAAAACGTAAGCTTTTATACCCATAGTAAACAAATGGGCCAAATATGGGCTTACCACTATAGATCAAATAATAATTCTTGGGCCTAATTGAGGTCGTCAAATTATTCACGGATTCTTGACGAGTTAGCTGTGAATTCTACTTGAAACGGAAATGCTAGAGCTAAGAAACTATAATCGAACTATACCGTACGATTGCCGTCGTCGTCGTTTTCAGGTCTGAGGTGCTCAGAATTTCCCGTAGACGCTCAATCAGCTCCGAATGCGATACGATCACGATTTACCTCACTAATCGCTCAATTATTCGCGGAAGTGATCTTCGCCGGAATTTTGGCGCCTGAGGTCCGATCGTCTCTATTTAGGGCTTTATTTGGGATTTAGTGGAACGGGATAAAGGGTATTTTGGGTAATAAAACGTATTGACCGATGAAGTTTTATCCAATCTCATTAAATTCTTATTTCGCCCCGTAGATCATGAAAATTGTATTTTTTTCTGCATTTCATTAATTAATTAGGGTTCGTTTTTTCTCAATTAATACACGAAAGTCAATGAAGTTTATCATATATTTTTTCTATTAGTAATTAAAATCTACCCATTCATGATACAAGATAAGTGTAGTAAATGAAGTATTCAATTTATAAGTAAACCATAATGATTAATAAAAACAAAATTAAATATTGAAGTTTATCACTTTAAATTTTCGGTATAACGAAAATTTCGGTCGTATTGTTCGACCTGTATTTTGGCAAAATATCGATCGGTACGAGTTTTTTGCGTATACGGGTCGGATTTTATTTTGAAAATTATAAAATATGAATATTTTATAATTTAATTTATTTTAATATTCTTGTACATAACCGGTGTACCGATCCAATAAACTTGTCTGGTATACCTGCCGATACCGGTTTTTAAAACATTGAAGTTTATGAGTGACCCGAAAATGATGCTTCTAAATTGCATGTAAACTTAGAGTTGATATGATGTACACTCAAATTTGTTAAAGTCGTAAATGTTCTACCTTTAAAGTTTATGAATTGTAAACTGCTAACGCTTTTTAATATTTTAAATACATTCATAATTTATATTTGATATTTAACTTTCAAAAAATGTAATGATTATATCTCTAAATTTCGTAAAAGTTTAAAAATAACATAAAT